>JAJEJO010001541.1:45855-86162 GCA_020662805.1 Glaucomys volans
AGGGAGGGAAGGAGGGAGGGAGGGAATGAGGGAAGAAGGAAGGAAGGAAGGGAGGGAGGGAAGGAGGGAGGGAGGGAGGGAGGAAGGAAGGAAGGAAAGAAAGAAGGAGAGAGGACGAGGGAGGGAGATGGGCAGAACCCAACCTAGAAGAGAAAGGATAGAAGAAGGAGCAGAGAAAAACTCCTTATAATTGTATAAACTACAGAACACTATAATAGGAATGTTAACACAATGAATAAAGCACTCCAAGAAAAAACAAACATTTAATAGGATGAGTCGTAAAGGGAGACTGCGGCCTAAGGAAATAAATGCAGGAGCAAAACAGTGAACAACATCATTACCAAACTAATCAATTAAAATAGCGAGAAATGGAATAGATACCAATCAAAGTAGAATGACTGACAGAGAGAAAAGGCTGGAAATAATCTCATTGATGGGAAGGTTTTAAAAAGACAAAGAGAGAAGTGGGTAATTTGGAGGACAGACAAGGATGACCAGGACTGGGACTCAGGGTCAGACAAGCTTAGGGTACAAAACCGAGGAGGTGCTCACTCTCAGGGACACACAGGGCAGGGTCAGCATCTGGGAATGAGTGCCTCCTTAAATTTTGCTCCCTAGATGTCTGCTGGCCTCACCCTACTCCCAGCCCTGAACATGATCCAACATAGGTAAAAGCATGACAAATAAGCCTAAGAAATATTCAGAGAGAAAATAGGGAAGGGGGTACTCAATTCTGATTCAGCAGATAGGAAGAACCCTGTAAGGAGGAAATTTTACATGATATGAGATATTTAACGTGGAGACATCTCCTGGCTGTGGTGAGTAGCTTCAGACCTAATTCCTGGTTTTCTTACCCATGTAACCCCCTTGCCTTGAGACTCAGCTGGACCTACTGCCTTGCTTTAAATGAGTAGAATCCAGCAAAGGTAAAGGGAGATCACTTCAGTAGTTAGATTACAAGAAAGATTGTGACTTCCTTCTTTATAGACCCCTTTATAGTCTTTTCAGCCTGCATGCCATGTGAAAATGGCCCAGGATGGGATTATAGCTCAGTGGTAGAGTATTCCCCAGCATGCAGAGGTCCTGGGTTCAATCCTCAGCACCCCTCACCACCACCAAAAAAAGAAGCCCATGTGACAAGGAACTGAGAGCAGAATCTAGCCAACAACCAACAAGGAACTGAGGTTTTACCCAAAGATCCAAATGCTGCCAACGAACAGAGTGAGGGTGGAAGCAGATCCTTCCCCAGGTGGGCTTTCAGATGAAACCACAGACTCTGAGTCAATACCTCAATTGTGGGCTTGAGGAAGACCATGAAGCTATACCCTCAACCCTAGATTTGTGACCCACAGAAACTGTAAGATAATGAATGAGTGGTATTTTATTCTGCTAGATTTTGGGGTGATTGTCATACAGCAGCAGATGACTAATACACTAGCTAAGCTATTGAACTTCAAGAACAAATAATGAAATCTTCCAGTATGCAGAAGGAAAAAGTGAATCAACATGAAGGATTTTTAAAAATCAGGCTAATTTTATTCTCCACACCAAAGGCAGCAAAGTAAAAATATACAAATTAATGAGGAAAATAAAAGGTGACATGAGAATATTATACCAAGTTAGATGTCCAAGTAAGGAGTCAAAGACTATCTTAAACCATTTAGCCACAAAATCTACCCAGTTAAAGGTTGAAGCAAAATAAACTCAGAAATGGAGAATCTGTGTAAGAAACTGATAATGAGCATTGAATCTAAATATGGGACCACTGTCAAACAACTCTAAGGATTATATAGAGAGAACAGATTGTGAATGTTAAAACTGTGGAAAATGCAAAAATAAAAATATAACAAAATCAGGAGGTTGGGGAGAGAAGAAGGAAGGACGGAGGTATGGCATTCTCTTTCATAGCTAGGATGCCTAAGTCCAAAGCTATACAATTCATTTGCATTTAATTCTTTTGAACTCACTGCAACTTCTTCCAGTAGATACACATAAATTAATTAAACATATAATATGATCCTATTTATATGAACTGTCTAAAATAGGCAAATCTATAAAGACCAGAAGTAGATCAATGGTTGCCTAGGGCTGGGATGGGGAGGACAGATTGGGTAGAGATGGGGAATGAATGCTAATGGGGATGAAGTTTCTCTCTGGGGCAATAAAGTTCTAAAACAAATATGGTAGTTGGTGCATGCGACTTGCAGTCCCAGCTACTCAGGAGGCTAATGCAGGAGGACCACTTAAGCCCAGGAGTGCAAGACCAGCCTGGGAAACATAGTAAGATCCCATCTCAAAATGAAATAAAATTGATGTGGTAATGGTTACACAATACTTCAAATATACTAACAGCCATTGAACTGTACACTTTAAATGGATGAATTGTATGGTATCTTGATAAATCTGTTCATTTTTTTTTTTTCAGTACTGAGGATTGAACCCAGGACCTTGCACATGCGAGGAAAGTGCTCTACCACTGAGCCACATCCCCAGCCCTTTTCTAAAATTTGAAATAGGGTCTCACTAAATTGCCCAGGCTGGCCTCATACTTACAATCCTCCTACCTCAGACTTCCAAGTTGCTGGGATTACAGGTGTACATCACCACACCTGGTCTCAATAAATCTGTTCTTTAAAATTACACTACCATATGACCTGTTTAGTAAAGGTATTTCTAACTAACCACAAACCTGTATTTTTTTTTTTTTTTCTGAACCGGGGACTGAACTCAGGGGCACTCACCCACTGAACCACATCCCAGCCCTATTTTGTATTTTATTTAGAGACAGGGTCTCACTGAGTTTCTTAGGGCCTCACTAAGTTGCTGACGCTGGCTTTGAACTCGTGATCCTCCTGAGTCAGCCTCCCTAGTCACTTGGATTACAGGCATGCACCACCATGCCCGGCCAAACCTGTGTTTTATATAGAAAGGCACATATGGAATGAGTGTCTCCTAATTAAATAACGTACACAGAAGCAAATATGCAAAGATATGAAACATAGTTAGGTCTAGGAAACAAAATACGGAAAATTGTTTTTTTCTTTTCCTTTTTAACTTTTTTAGTTGCCCCCAAATTAAAAAAATATATAAAGACCATTTGATATAGTGTGATAACCTGAGTTGTTGGTCTCAACCCTCAACTTAACTATGATGACACTTTTGCATTCACATCCTCCACTTGTGAATGCCCAGAGTTTAATCCTCAGGGCTCCTTCTCTTCTCTCACTTCCCAGGTGCTTTCATTCAGTCTCATGGCTTTAAATAGTGAATGTAGACCTCTCTCCGACACATCCAGTTGTTTCTTAACATCTCCAGTCGGATGTCCTAGGAATCCCAAATTTAACCTGTCTAAAATGGAACTCCGAATCCACCCCTTCCAAAAAAAATTTTTAAATAACAAACCTACCCTCCCATAATCTTCCTCACCTCAGTAAATGGCAGCTCCATGCTTCCAGTTGCTCAGGTCAAAGACCATGGAGTCACCTTCCACCCTCCCTTTCTTTCACACTTTACACCTAATCCATCAGGAAATCCTGTCCATTCCACTTCCAAAATATACCAAAAATCTGACCACTTCTCCATACTTTCTCCATAACAACCCTGTCCAAACCACAGCCATTTCTGGCCTATATTATTAGAAAACCTCCTAACTGGTTTTCCTGCTTCTACATTTATCACTTTTCATTCTATTCTCAACACAGCAACCAGAGAGATCCCATTAAACCACATGGCCCCTAGTTACAAAATGGTCCCAATTAATCAGGCCACTTAACGTTCACACCTTGGGTTGTCCCCTCCCATGGTGAACCTGTACTGGCCTACACCTTGCCTTGGCCCATAAAAGAAAGTAGAAGTGATGCTGTTCAACTCCTAGTCTGGGCCTGAGAGACTGCAGCTTCCACTTTGCCTTCTCACAATGCTGCTCTGAGAAGGCCATGTGAGGAAGCCAGTCTCCTGGAAGATGAGACACCCATAGAGAAGAACCAAGAAGCCCCAGCCAACAGCCAGACCTGAGGCAAGCCAGCTTGGACAGTTTTGCCCAAATGAGCCAGACCAAGGTGGCCACACAAGTGAGCAGAACCAGCAGAAGTGTTCTGCCAAGCACAGAATCAAAGGAAATAAATAATAAATACTTGTTTCAAACCACCTCACTTTGGGGCAATTTGTTATATAGCAATAGATAACTGATACAGTCACAAATCAAATCATTTCAGTTCTGTGCTCTGCACCATCAATGATCTCCCATGTCACTCACTTTTTTTTTTTTTTTTTTAATTTTTGGGTTCTAGGGATTGAACCCAGAGGCACTTAAGCACTGAGCCACATCCACAGCCCTTTTTATTTTTTATTTTGAGACAGGGTCTTGCAAAGTTGCTTATGGCCTTGCTAAGTTGATGAGGCTGGCTTTGAACTTGAGATCCTCCTGCCTCAGCCTTCTGAGCCACTGAGATTACAGGAGTGCACCACTACATCTGACCATTCACATTTGAAACCATTCAACGTCATTATACATACAAGGCCCTTCACAATCTGCGCCCTCTCCCCCCCACTACCATCTCCTCTGCCCTCATTGGCTGTGCTCCTCCCTGGCTCTGCCCACCTGGACCACACTTCCTTAAACCCACCAGTCATGCTTTTTTCCTCAGGGCCTTTGCACCTGCTGTTCCTTTTCCATGGAGGGCTCTTCCCCACTCCAATCCCACATCCCAATGACTCCTTCCTTGACGTGCTTCTGGTTGCCACTGAAAGGTCATCGTCACAGTGAGGCCTCCCTGACCCCTTGCCCATCACTCTTCTTTTCCCTTTCCCTGCTCTGTTCTCCACAGAACTCATTCTCACCCCCCATATACTATTTATTTTACATATTTATTTTATTTTGTGCATTTTGGGGTGGGAGGGTATCAGGGATTGAACTCAGGGGCACTTGACCACTGAGCCACATCCCCAGCCCTATTTTGTATTTTATTTAGAGACAGAGTCTCACTGAGTTGCTTAGTGCCTCACTTTTGCTGAGACTGGCTTTGAACTCATGATCCTCCTGCCTCAGCCTCCTGAGCTGCTGGGATTACAGGTGTGCACCACCACACCCAGTTTATTTTGTGCCTATTTTTGCCTGTGTTGTTCAGTGCTGTCCCCCCAGTGCCTGGAACCGTGCCTAACACACAGGAGGTACTTTGGACATATTTGACAAAAGAGTGAGTGTTGCTGCTTCTCCTGATAGAGAACTGCTTTCCTACCACACTGCCATGGCTCCAGCTCTGCCCCTTGAGGTCTTGGATATGTCCCAGGAGGCCAAGCCAGAATTTTAAGGTGAGGACTTAACCTCCAGCTGACCTGGGGAGCAGCATGAAACTAGAGACCCATACCTGGTGGGCTTCCTGGTCCCAGGACAGATGCCCTTCCCTGTGAGGTCAAACCTCAACAGGACTCAGAGCATGGGGGGACAAGGAGCCCTTGTGGCACTTGTCAGACTTCATTTTCCAAAGATGGCCACTATAATATTTTGAGTTCTGTATGCTTTTTTAGATCACCAATTTTCCCGTAAAAATACGGGAGTCTAGGCGAGCTTGGGTGGTATACAGAACTATTTCCAGCAACTTGGAGGCTAAGATAGGAGGATACATGTTTGAGGCCAACCTCAGCAACTTAGCAAGACCCTGTCTCAAAATAAATAAATAAATAAATAAAAAGGGCCGGGGATGTAGCTCAGTGGTAAAGCACTCCTGGGTTCAATCCCCAGTACCAAAAAAAATAAAAAAAGATGGAGTCCATTTCCCCACCCTGTTAACTTCAGCAGGAAGTTGTGACTCAAGCAAAGAATAGAATACAGTGAAAACATCACTTTCTAGAGCAACTTTCCTGGGTAGGTCATATAAGGCGATATAGCTTCACCTGGCTCTCTATCTCAGGATGCTAGTCCTTGGAGTCTGGCCACCATGTTATGAGGAAACTCAGGCCACATGGAGAGGCCCAGGATAGGTATTCCAGCCAACAACTCCAGCTAAGTTCCCAGCAAGGAGCCAGCATCAACTGCCAGACATCCCCAGCCTTTGATGATCCAACCTTGACCCCCAACCTGCCTAGATAACATCAAGTGGAAAAAAGATGTCATTCCCTCCTGTCCCCAACTGAGCCTTGCCCAAACTGAAACTCTGTGAGCAGAACAAATGTTTTTGTTGATTTAAGCCATCAAGTTTTCTTACATAACCATAGTAACAAGAACAGGTTTGAAAGTTCATTTATCTCCTCAATGAAACCAAGTAGCCTCCCATTTTATTGCTGAGAAAATTAGGCTCAGCAAGGTCAAGATCTTGTTCTAGGTCACCCAGCTAGAAAATGAAAAAGCAGAAATGACATCTGGGTCTTTCAGTCTCCTTATGAATGCTCTCTCCCATGCCCCCCAATCTGGTCACTCAATCTTGAACACGAAGCCCACCAGAGTGGGGACTGCCAATCAACATTCAGCCACATCCTCTAGCCACTGGGCCAGCAACAGTGTGGAGCCCCTGCCTTGGGCTCAGTCCCTCCTCTAAGTGCAAACCCCTTCTCCTCTGAAGGGCAGCAGCTCTGGGAAGAAGGCCAAGGAGAGGGTGTGAGCCAAGACCTGCTGCGCATGTGTCTGGATCCTAATTAACAGCCGGGAAGTCCACTTCCCTTGCCAAGAGGACTGGAAGGATAGAAGAGACGGAACCCTCCACACCTGCAGGTGGGCCACAGGGCCTGGGTTCCCCCAGGGAAGGCCCCAGACCAGACTTCATAATGCTCAGAAAACTTCATTTCCATGAAACATGCTCCACAATTTGATCCCTACTTCAGGAAATTTGGGAGCAGACATACTGTGAGAGCAAAAACCCCTCCTTCCCACACAAGGCAGTTACAGCCACAAAACTAACCAGGGAAAAGCTGTATTCAGTTGCACACAAACAAGTGCACACTCATCCCATGTCATTACCTGCATAACTTGATACACATGTATGGGCACACTCATGCACCGACATGTATACAAAACGTGTAGACACATCCATACACACTATGTACACACCTGTGCACAAATTAAGATAAAGACATGTACACACTATATAGTTAGCATTAATATGCACATACGTGGCAACATATACTACAAGAGCACGTGGGTACCCAGTTCTATATATGAACTTGAATATTTTCACACTTAGATGCATGCATACACTGGCACACCTGCCCACCTTCCCGTGCACTTTTCCCAAGAAGGTCTTGGAGACTCTCCTCTGACTGCCTTCTGTAGCAGCTGAGACAGTGACCGGATCTTGGTTCCTACAATCTGAGAGGATGGATGGATGGATGGATGGATGGATGGATGGATGGATGAATAGAAGAGGCTAACATGACGCTTCCTATTTTGAAGCCTGACAAAAGCCAATCCTCAGTCCCTTTTGGATACCCTCTCTAATTCTGACCCCCATAACCCTCCAAAACCCAATGACATCCATAATATTGGCCTGTAGTCAATTCCTACCCATTGAAATTTTAGGGATGATGGCTTATCCTATGGATCTCAGACTCCTGCATCTAACTCTTGTGTTGGGGCAAGTACTGGGGATTGAACCCAGGGGCATTCTACCATAGAGCTACATCCCCAGTCCATTTCTTTTTTTTTTTTTTTTTTTTTTGAGACAGGGTCTTGCTAAGTTGCTGAGGTTGGCCTCTAACTTGTGATCCTCCTCCCTCAGCCTCCCAAGTCACTAGGATTATAGGCAAATACCATTGTGCCTGGCGATGTGTAACTCTTTACCAACAGCTCCACTGGGCTGTCAACCTCCAACACACATTCAGGATATGCAAACCAAGCTGCTGATCTTCCCCAAAACCTGCTCTTCCAACTTGCTTTCCAATCTCGGGCATTGGCCTCTCCCTCCTTCCAGCTGCTAAGCAGTATTCCAGAATTCATCTTTGACTCTTTTTCTCTCATACCCCACATCAGAACCATTAGGAATTGCTTGTTTTGCATGTGTAAAGCCTAACAAAAACAACAACAATAAAAAACTATCAGGAAACTCAGCTCTGCCTTCAAAACACACCAGCATATTCCAACCCCTCTCACCCTCTCCACTGCTGCCACTCTGGTCCAAGTCCCATCAACTCTCATCTGCAGCATTGCAATAGCCTCCTGGCCTTCTCTCTGCTTCTGCCCTTGCCCCTGACCTCAGTCTACTCTCAACAGAGTAGCCAGGGTGATTCTATTAACAGAAACCAATAATAGGAAAAAAAAATTGAAAATTGATGAAACCAAACATTGGTTTTTATAAAAGATCAGCAAAATTACAAACCATTAGTTAAACTGACACCTTAGAAAAAGAGAGAGAAGTCAAATTACTAAAATCAAGAATGAAAGAGGAGGGCTGGGGTTGTGGCTCAGTAGTAGAGCACTTGTCTGGCATGTGTGAGGCACTGGGTTCAATCCTCAGCACCACATAAAAATAAATAAATAAAATAAAGGCATTGTGTTCATCTACAACTAAAAAAAAATTTTTAAATGAAAAAGGGGACATAACTACCAACCTTATAGAAATCAAAAGAATTGTAAGAAAATATTATGAACAATTGTGTGCCAAGAAATTAGATTAACCTAGATTAAATATACAAATTCCCAGAAAGATGCAAATTACTGAGGCAGACTCAAGAAGAAATAGAAAATCTGAATTGACCTATAACAAGTAAATATTGAGTTCATAATCAAAAAACTTCCCCCAAACAAAAGCCCAGAACCAGATGGCTTCACTGGTGAATTCTACCAAATGTTTAAAGATGAATTAACACAAATCCTTCATAAACTCTTCCAAAAAACAGAAAAGGAAGGGATACTTGCCAACTCATTCTGAGGCCATTACCCTGATACCAAAACCAGACAGACACAAGAATATAGATGCAAATAAAAATATATCTCCCAATAGCCCCACAACCCCTATGAATATAGATGCAAAATTTTTCAATAAAAGACTACCAAGCCAGGTACAGCAACACATAAAGACAAGTATACACCGTGATCAAGGAAAGAATATATCCCACATGTAATGCAAGGTTGGTTAAACATGTATCAATCAATGTCCACATGGCCCAAGTGATATGGTCCCTATCAGTCCTCACCACCCTCTCTTCCTTCTCTTTCCACACTAACCACAGTTTCCTCCTTGCTGAGCACAGTGGTGGAGTGCTCGCCTAGCTCATATGAGGACCTGGGTATGGTCTCTAGCACAGCAAAAATAACAACAATAATAATGACCTTCTCAGCCAGGCACGGTGACTCATGCCTGTAGCTCAGGAGGCTGAGGCAGGAGGATCACAAGTTTGAAGCCAGCCTCAGCAACTTAGTGAGTTCCTAAGCAACTCAGCAAGGCCATGTCTCTAAATAAAATATAAAAGGGCTAGAGATGTGGCTCAGTGGTTAAGCATCCCTTGGTTCAATCCCTGGTACCAAAAATGAAAAAATGAAATATAAATAAATAAAAAATCACCTATTCAATGAGCCCTTTCTGGCCACGATATATAAAAATTTGGCCCTCTCCCACTACCATTCACACACTCCCTATTTCCCTTCTCCACTCTAATTTTCTCCTATGCATTTATTATCACCTGAAATATTGTGAATTTTACTTACACATCTTGTTCATCTACTTCCCCCAATTAGAATAGTTTTCTCAGGACAGAGATTTGTTTGATCTGTTGTACTCACAGCTATATCTGCAGCATTTAAACTAGGATGCCTCTGAATCAACCTTCAATAAATGTCTGTTGGATGCAAATAGCTTGTCACTCAACCAGCAGTGATTTGCCCCCACCCCCACATTTCTGACACTGTGCTTTGGGTGGGAGTGCTGAGAAGGAGCAGAACCAGACCTAGACCCAGACCTGGACCCTCCTAAGCTCACAGGCTGGGGCTGGAAGAGGAGTCAGAACACAGGAACTGTGGT
Organism: Glaucomys volans; assembly: GCA_020662805.1. Lineage (NCBI taxonomy): Eukaryota > Metazoa > Chordata > Mammalia > Rodentia > Sciuridae > Glaucomys > Glaucomys volans. The sequence goes on from JAJEJO010001541.1 coordinate 55,803, forward strand.
GCAAGGAAGATGGTGCTAAGGATGGGGGCAGAGGGTCAGGCCAGCACTCAGGGAAGGCTCCAGGGAAAGATGACACCAAATCATCAAGGCCCAGGGAGATCTGGGCTTATGAAGAGGGGACTGGACTGGGGAACAATGGAAGGAGGAAACATGGAGTGTGTCCTGGGAATCGGGAGGGGTCCTAAAGGGAGAAGGCCAGCAAGGTTGTCAGGATAGTTCATGAGGGAGTTTGAAGGAGCTGGACCTAATTTCAGAGGCACTAGGGAGCCACACAAGGGTTGGGGGCAGGAAACGTCCACGGTTGTTAGAAAGCTCATCCTGGCCGTGTGGGAAGAACAGATTGCGGTAGGTGAGCAGGAAGGGAAGAAACTGAAAAAGTAGCCTCAGGGCAGTCCTGGAGAAAGATCATCCGGCATGAGCCCAGGAAGGGTGCAGGGGGTGGGCAGGAGACAGTGGAACTGGCAGATGTTAAGGGCTTTATGAATGATGGCTGGTTGGGGAAGGAGCCACAGCCTGAATCTCAAATCAGAAGATCTAGCTGGACAGCAGAGACACAGACAGAGCCACAGGGCAGTGGAGTCCTGGCCATGGGGCGTCAGTGCCAGTGGGTATCCTGCAGGTTGAGCAGCTTCCTGGTACTAGAGGATGGGCACTCCTGGCCTTGCCACCTTTCTGCCCTCAGTCCCTCACCCCTGGGAAGGTCTGGAGAAGAGTTTGTCCATCTGGCTTTGTCAGCCAAGACTCAATGTCATTTCTAGATGAGCCATCCAGCTCTGGAGATGTGCCAGGCTGCAGGGTGGGGGACAGCTGTGTCCCCAATACATAGCCAAGGAGCAAATTCTCAGAGCCAACCAAGACAGTGGCAGAAGCATTGCTGGCAGGGGGTCCACAGCTCCAGCTGGCTGATCAGGGACAGGCCTCTGACGGGCCCTCCATCTGCCTGGGCCTCAGTCTGTGGGGTCAGACCCCCTCAGCTCCTACCAGCTCCCACCAGTCAAAAATGATGGTGCCAGTGGCTCTTCCCCTCCCTATCCCCATCAGTAAGCATGAAGGGATTTATTAATGCCCACTGCACCAGGTTCAGTTTCTTTCCCTGATTCTCCATGGCTGGCCTCTGGCAACAGGATGGAAAGGCCACACCTGCACCAAGGAATTGGATGATGCTAAAGTCAGCACCAAAGGCCCCCCTAAGAAACAAAATGTGTCCCCAAGCCCAGTGTCTGGGCATCTGCCACACAGAGGGCCCCCCCAGCAAATGGTCAGTAATCCTTGGTCATTTCTGGTCATCCTTCCTTGCCTCCTCAGCCCCAGAGGGGCTGAATCGTGGGGATGAGGGACAGAAGGTGAACAGGAACAAGACAGCAGACTTAGCTCCCCCTCCTCCCAGTGCAATTTTATGGGCCTGGATAACCTCTGTATTTGGAAGTAGAGCCAAAGTTGTGATTTAAATGGAACCATTCCATGACTGACTGGAAATACTATGAGACCTTGTCATAGATGAGAGATCCCTTCCAAAGCCATTGTTAATTCACTATCCAAGTCCAGTGCGCTCAGTAAACTCGGTACACAAGTGCAAGGGCTTGATGTCTAGCTGCCTGCACCAGGCGCGTGATCTGGCACCTACAAGGAATGTGACTGTGTGTCCTGGACCAGACCTCCCCTTCCCCTCTCTCCTAACTGATGCTCCCATGGCCTCATGACCCTGATCAAAGATCCATGTACTCCCCTGCCCTCCCCTACCTGTTTTCCTGCCTCATCCTGGTAATGTCACTGCCCAGCACCCCAGCACCTCAGGTCCCAGCCTGCCTCAGCTCCAGTGATCTTCTCCACCCTCAGATATCTCAATGGGAGGATCCCACTCTAGCCCAAACCTTCTCTTTCTTGGTGGGGGCAGACCAGGGATTGAACTCAGGGGTACTCAACCACTGAGCCACATCCCCAGCCCTATTTTGTATTTTATTTAGAGACAGGGTCTCACTGAGTTGCTTAGGGCCTCGCTAAGTTGCTGAGGCTGCCTTTGAACACATGATCCTCCTGCTTCAGCCTCTCTGAGCCGCTGGGATTACAGGCATGAGTCACCGCGCCTGGCTCCTAACCTTCTCTTTTGCTAGGCCCCCATACTAAGAGGAACAGAGGTAAGTGAACACGTCCATAGTGAGCTCCTGTGATAAACGTAGTAAGCTCCCTTGTCTGGGTGGGGGACCCCTGGGCCCATAGACAGAACCCAGAGCTGTGGAACTGGGGGAGAGGAAGGGAGCCTGGTTGCAGCTGGACTGGTGCCATCTTCCCACAATCAGCAGTCCCTTCCCATTTTGGGAGACAGGCAAGGCTAGGGCTGCAGGGAGCCAGGGACCCTGCTGCCCACAGGTATTCTCAGGATCTGCTCTCTGCCCTTTGGGCTTCCGGTCTGTGGAAGTGCCAGACGGAACTCAAACACAGGCTAAGCCCAGGCAGGAATGATGAATTCTGACATGAGGGTAGGGCAGACTGGGGTGGTTTTTGGAGAAAGTGACCTTTAAGTTGGGTCTTACAGAAAAAAGGATTTGGGAATACACAGAAGAGGGAATGGTGCCTTTAGTGGAAGGAACAGACACAAGCAAAGGCTGGGAAGGATGATTAGAGACTTCAGAAACTTGCTGTCATCATGATTCTTGCCCTTCAAGTAGGTTCCCAATGGTCATGACCAACCCAGACCTCCGTTTCCTCATCTGTAACCCGAGGAGAACTACCCTCTATCTCCTTGGGCTCACAACATGCCCTGGGAACAGATGTGTCCCATTATCTCAAATCAAAGCTTCCAGCAGGAACTCAGAGGCAACACCAGAGCCCACTAGCCTTCAGTTCAAATGTCAGTTCTGCCCCTTCCTAGCTGAGCAACTCATGGTAAGCCTGTTTACTCATCTGTAAAATGGGGATAATGAGACCTACCTGGAAAGAGGAAGATTGGGCAGTGTGCACCTGTGCCCACAGGGGTTCCCCACCCAACTCTGAAAGGCCCTCACTTACATAGGAGGCCAGGAGGGTGGTTGGGGCCAGGACGAGAGCCAGGTAGAGGCAAGGGGCTGCAGCAAGCAGGCTGGAGGCACAGATGAGGGGTTCAGCCCTTGGATTGACTTTCTTGAACCTCCTCGCAGCCTCTGCCCCCAGGACAACACCGATGATACCAGTCACAACGGTCAGCAATCCAAAGATCAGGCTGATGGGAAAGAGCAGAAAGGAATGACTTAGTGCTTCATCCTGCCTTACTTCCCGGCCTAGCTGCCTGGCACCTACAGGGCATGTGACTATGGGTCCTTGACCAGACCCCCCCCTTCCCCTCTCTCCTAACTGATGCTCTCAGGGCCTTAGGGCCCTGATCAAAGATCCATGTACTCAGTTGGTAGAGTGTTTGCCTTGCAAGCACAAGGCCCTGGGTTCAATCCCCAGCACCACAAACAAAGGAAAAAAAAAAGATCCATGTACCCCGCTGCCCTTCCCTACTGGTTTTCCTGTCTTACCCTGGGGATGCCACTAGCCATAGGGATGATCTGCCCAGCACCCCAGTACCTTAGGTCCCAGCCTGTCTCATCTCCAGTGAACTTCTCTACCCTCTCACCACCCAAAATAGCCCCACTCAGAAATCTTAATTCTCTCACTGTGGCCCAAACCTTTCTCTGACCCCAATATAGAAGGAACACAGGTAAGTGTACATTTCTGTATTGAGCTCCTATGATGTACCCAACCCCTGACCAGGCATTGCACACATTCCCTCCTTGACACCATCCCCCCACTCACTGTTGGAACACCTATCAAGCAGCCCCTTCTGACCCTACTGCCTTTCCCTCCTACTCTTAGACCCATGTCCACTCCAGTTGCCCTCCCACCCTAGCACATCCCTACTATGGAGACCTGTTCCTTCCCAGTAACCTCCATACGGACCCCCAGAGGGTGCTTCCTAAAACATAGATTGACCATGTTCTGCCTACCTCCTGCCAGAAATTCCCCACCAGTTTTCAAACACCTACAAGACTTGGTCCCAACACCATGCAGCATATGCTGTCCTTCCTGGTCTGACTTCAGCACACTTTGACCAAAGGTCCAGTTCTGTTTTCCTCTTCCTCCAAACTAGTTGCCATCTGTACCCCACTCTGCACTTTGTACTTTAATTCCTTAATCTGGAACACCTTCTACTAGAATGAACTCCTATTCATCCTTCAAGACCCATCACAAATGCCCTGTCTTTGGGGATATCTTTCCCTGTTCCCTTGCTGATTCCCTCACCATCAGTTCCCATTAGTACTTTCTGTATCTTTTTTTTTTTTTTTTTTGGCCTTGTGTTTGCAAGGCAAGCACTCTACCAACTGAGCTATGTCCCCAGCCCCACTTTCTGTACCTCTATTACCAAGGTCATTCCTTTGCCTGTGAACTCCTGGAGAACAGTGACAAGGTTTGGTTTACTTCCTAAACTATGCTGAAAGCACAAAGATTAGAACACAAGAAACATACACTGAGTAAATGCACTCACTGATTCCCTGTCATTATTCTAAGGCAAACAATGAGAAAGGCAGGGCTGAGAAAGGTCAAGGCCAAGATTACCCAGCTAGTGAACAGCAGAGCCAGCAGTTGAGTATCCATGTTCACCCTCGTGCTCCAGTCAAACCACCATTTTATTTATTTATTTATTTTTATTACTGGGGATTGAACCCAGGGGCACTTTGCCACTGAGCCACATCCCCAGACTTTTTAAATATTTTTTTAGAGACAGGGTCTCACTGAATTGCTTAGGGCCTCTCAAAGTTGCTGAGGCTGGTTTTGAACACACAATCCTCCTAACTCGGTCTCCTGAGCCACTGGGATTATAGGCGTGCACCACCATGCTCTCAAGCCACTTTTTAAAGGAGCTCAAAGTCAGACACGGCGAGCTAGATATGGTGTCACATGCCTATAATTCCCTGCTACTTGGGAGGCTGAGGCAGAAGGATGACAAGTTCAAGACCAGTCTCAACAACTTAGCAAGATCCTGTTTCAAAAAAAAGGGCTTGGGTATATCTCAGTGGTAGAGCACCCCTAGGTTCAATCCCAAGTATGCCCCCACCCCCCAAAAAAGGCATAGCTGAGACTGTGACCAGCAAGAACTCTTGGAAACCCAAATCTAGCCAGGATATTTCCAGCCCCTTGTAATTATCTGCTGTCCTCTGTACAAGCTCCTGACTGGCACTGATGGCCCTGTGGGACTGGCCCCTGCTGACCTGTGTAGCTTCCCTTCTCATCTCCTTCCCTTGCATTGCACAAATGACAGAATTCTTCAAACTCACCCTACGCTTTCTGGCTTCCCTGCCTTGGCCCACACTGTTCCCATTGCCTGGAGCTCTGTTGTCCCTACCGCCCTTTCTCTCCCTGGCCACATCTCCTTTCCATACCCAAACAATTCCAGAATTGTGTGGGATGGCCAGGGGCCCTGAACTTACTCCAGACCTGCCACCAGGATGTAAGAATATGATCTGTGCATGAGAGCCACAAAAAGCACCTCCCCCCTACACATATTCTGTGAAACGTCCATTCCACAGGTTGAGAACAAATGATTATCCCCATCCCCTCTGTGTATGGGAGAGAGTGTGGCACCCATAGAGGGCAGGAACTTGCCTGAGGTCGCACAGCCTCTCAAGGCACAGCCAGAGTCTCCTAGCCTTTTGCCTACTGGATAGAAGCATGTGGGTTCCTGGAACAGCTTAAAGATCCTTGCCAAAACCTTCCCAGGCTCGGAAACTGAGCAGAGCTCCTGCTCAGCCAAGTCAAGTGACCCCAAATCCCGGATGAATGTCACCCACCTCTGAGTCCTGCTCTGAGCTGGCCTCTGTGGGTTCTCAATACCTCTGAGAGACTTGGGACTGATTATTCAAACAGGCAGTATGGCCAGGGCCCTCCAACAGCCCTTGAGCAATAGAAACAACCAAAGCACATGCCCCAGCCACATCAAATCCTTTAAGCTGCCCCTACCACACGCAAGACCTTCCCAGGATCGCTGACTCTCATGCTGCTCCCCTGAGACCCTGGTAAGAGGCTGTCCAAGTTCCACTTACATACCCCCAGCAATGGGAAACTCACCACCTCCCCCTGGAGCCCCTTCCATTGAACCATTTCAGCTCAGAATGTTGGAAGTTCTCCCTGTAGTGAGCCAGAATCCTACATCCTGAAGCTTCCTGCCCCTATCCCATCCTCATCCTAGGGCCTATTCTGAGGAAGGTGTATTAACATCTGAGGTCCATGTAGAACCCCAGCACCAGGACTTTCTGCCCACTCTGGTAGACTGGATGATGGCCTCCCTAGATGTCCTAATTTCCAAAACAATCTGTGGAAAAACACATTTTGCAGAAGTTAGAGCTCCATGAAAGGGCACAGAGCCCTGAGGAACTTCCAAGGATCCAAGAGGAAAAAGGATCACAAGGAGACAGAAAAGCATTAGCCAGAGAGGAGGAGGAACTAGGACTGAGGGCATCAAAGAGGATGATTCCTTGGAGGATGGGCTCAGAGGTGGTAGGGACTGACAAGTGGGAGGGATGGCTAGGCAGGAATGGGGAAGGGCATCATCTGAGGGCAGAGTGCAGCCCCTCCCACCCTCCCAGTAGCTTTCACAGGGCTCTAGGTGTCTCAAACGAGCCAGAGAATGAACAAATGCATAGGTGAAATCCTTAAGCCAGAGATTTAAAGCAGCCTTCTATTGCCTCAATTTGCAATCTGTATAAAGGGGTGACCTCATAGAAGACTCTAGAAGCCCCTCGAAAGGATGGGTACCCAAGACTCCCCACAAAAGCCTCGTTCCCCTCCCCTGCAGGTGCCTCTAGGAGTCCCACAGCAGCCCCTAGAGGGGAAAGGTAGGAATTGCAGCCCAGAAGGGACAAGGGAGCTGCTGCCACACAGGGTAGCAGAGTGCGAGCCCAGGCCTCTGCCTACTAACTGACCCCCAAACCCTCCTCTCTTCACTATTTGCCCAGAAAGACTAAGTCTGGGACTTACAACCTCCTGAGAACTTCCCCAGCAAAATCATCCTGAGCTGGGCCCAGTGTCCCAACCCCCAGAAGCCCCTCACCTGTCCTGGCTGCTTCCTGCTTTCTGGAAATCAGGGAGCTGCAACCCGTGGACCAAACGGGCCTCAAACAGAAACTTGGGGGCCCAGAAGCCCAGGGCTCCAGTCACAAAAGCCATGGATGTCACTCCAAGGGTTGACCACACAAAACTCGAGCTGCAAGAGAAGATAACCTGACTGAAGCTGGAAGAGGACCAGGGCCAAAAGGGCCTCTCCACTCCCCTCAGCCCAGGTATGTAGGCTCTGGCTTCCAGATTCTTCCCAGAAGCACCCTGTGTTCTCACCTCCCCAACATTCCTGAGCTTCCCTGCTCAGCACCCGCTCCACACTCTGGCTCATGCCGCATCTCCCCCTCCTCTACAGATCACATCTCCCTCCTGAGAGGCCCCAATCCAACATCACATTCTCCAGGAAGCTGCCCCCGCCTGCCCCCATATTCCTCGGAGTCCCCTCAAAGGGTCTCATGGCTCTGGAATGAAGAGAGTTGACATTGCTGTGAATCGTGAGTCCTGCAACTGCAGTGGGCTCTCCTCTGCCTCCCCCACAGCACCTGGGAGAGAGGAAGACACATCCCCACGCAGCTGGGAGAGATGAGCAATGAGCTCCCAGCAGCGCTGAGGAGTGGGCAAGTCTGGAGAAAAGTATCCATTGAGTCAATTAGGAAAGTGGGGCTCCAAGTCTCAGGGTCACTCAGGTTGGCAACAGAGGCAATGCTGGAGCTCGTGCCACCTACCCCTCTTTTAGTCCCACACTTCTGTAACATGGGGAGGCCAGGAGGGCTGAGCCCCTAGTGATGAAGGGGCATCTCAGTAGGTAAGTGAAACTCAGAGGAAGAAGCTATGAACATTGAGACAACCAGGGAGGGCTCCCCAGAGGCAAAGGGAGGGAGGGATGCTAGAGAAGACAGACAGGGTTTTTGTGGCTTGCAGCAGGCAACAGGAACACTCACTTTCTTCCCAGGTATCTGATGTCCTCACACCAGCTGCTCCTCAGGGTCCCTATGGCCTCCTCCCCCTGCTTCTCAGCTGCTCCTCGGGGAGGGTCTGGAACCAGCAGGATAAGCAGGATCAAGGCGACAGCCTCTAGGCAGGGCATGATCTGGAGACAGGAGGGTCCAGAAAGCTCAGAGGTACATATTACCATGGCCCAGGAGACCTGAGGAGGAGCAGCCACAATTCCTGAACTCTGGGGACAAGATCCTGGGTCCTAGGTCCTGGTTATACACAGAGCTGGACACACCACTGCTCCTCACCCCTCACCTCCAAGGGGTGCAGCTTCTCTGGGGAACAGGGTCCCCTTGGGACCTGATTAATATCCATCTGTTCAGTGCAGATGCTACTTTACTTGGGATCAGTGGGTCTGAGATGGTTGAAAATGGGAACTCAGAGCCTGGGCACAGTGGCACACGCCTGTAATCCCAGCTACCTGGGAGGCTGAGCAGGAGGATCACAAGTTGGAGGCCAGCTTCAGCAATTTAGTGAGACTCTGTCTCAAAATAGAAAAGTTTTAAAAAGGTCTGAGGATGCAACTCAGTGGTTGAAAACTTGCCTAGTATGTACAAGGTCCTGGGTTTAATCCTCAGCACTGCAAAAAAAAAAAAAAAAAAAAACAAGGAAGGAAGGAGGGAGGAAAGGAAGGAATTAAGTACATATGCAAATATGGCACAATGAATCCCACAATTATATATGAGTATAATATGCCAATAAAAAAAAGGATGAGGAAAGGAAAGAGAGAAAGAAGGAAGGAAATGGGAGCTCGGACCACTGAGTGCTTGCTTCCTCAAGCCCCTTTCCTGGCCCAAGCCTCCATCTGCCATGCCAGTCCTACCCTAATTTCCTCTCCTGAAGACCTTCTTGCCCACACCCCAAAGACAGGATCTCACTACATGCCTCAGACCATGAGAAGATTCTTATTCAAGCCAAGTCAGACCAGCTTCCTTGAAGCCCACCCATCCTGGTTGCCTTCCATGGCTTCTCATGCCAACTCCACAGACCTCCGTGCAGGACCAGGCCCTCACCTCCTTCTCCCACTGAGTTCCTCCTCTTCTGACTGGTCCACATCCCTGTCCAACTGAGCTGATGATGGCTATAGCCCAACAGGGCCTATCAGGTATGTTCTCAGATATCAGGTCTCCACTACATGAATAACCCTACTGCCAGTGTTTGAGGGCCTACTATGTCCTGGTCCTGGACTAGGAACTTTCCAGTCCTTGTTTCAATAGTCCTCAAGATTCTCTAGATAATACTCACTCCCCCTGCTTTACAGATAAGCAAACCGGGCCTCCAAAGAGGGAGGCATCTTGCTGGAGATCACACAGTGAGTAAACAGCAGCTGGGATGTGAACCCAAGGTTGAGATTTCCATAGTCCATGTTCCACGTGAGGCCCCAAGCATCCAAAGCTGCCGACGTCTGACACCCACCATGGCGCCGGGTACTGTGCCAAGTGGCCAAGGCCATGGAAGGCTGGAAAGTCCCTACCCACCCAGGGGGAAAGAAGAGGGAAGGAAAGGAAGCTGGACTCACTCGGAGGGCCCAGCGCCAGTTCCCCGTTAGCTCCGCCACAGCTGACCCCAGCACATAGCCCAGACCACTGCAACAGAGGGGTAGGGGAGATGGGAAGTGAGGCAGGGGACAGGCCAGCCTGAACCAGGGTGACCCACACCCTGCAGGTTCTGAGTCCTTTCCCTGAAAAACGTGAGTCACATGAGGCCCAGATGTCCAGTGCCCTTGCTCAGGTCACCAGTGACCTCTGGCTCCTGGCCCACCCCCCAGTGCCACTCTCTCCCCACATGAGGACAAACACACCCCAACCCCACCCCTCATGCCTAAGGCTCAGCTGTGCTTGGGCATGAGGGCATGTTCAGGAAAGTTCAGGCAAGTTCAGGAAACCTGGGTCACAGCTCAGGGGTCTGACAGCAAATTCCACTCTTTCCCCCCACCACACACACACAGTATCGGTACAGGGTGTGGCCCAAACACACTTCCTCACCTCAACCTCCAGGGCTGGCCCCTCCCTGAGCAGTCACTCGGCTTTTCCTCACTCTTCCAAATCAGACTAACTGGTAGGGTATGTCCTTATCACCTCCAATTCTCCCCACAGCCCCATCAATTTGTGTTACTGCCCCCTTACAGATGAGAAAACTGAGACTCAGGTAAGTTAAGTGACATGGTGAGGAATGCGCAGCCCTGGGATTCCAATCCCAGCCCTCCTGGTTTGACCTCTCCTATCCCCAGCCCAGCCCCCATTCTGACTTCTTCAGGCCTCAGGTTACCTGAAGTGGATCCAGGGGTAATACCAACCTCCCAACAGGGATGAAGATGTAGAAGATGGCCAGCACACAGGTCCGCTGCTCCCTCACGAAGAGGTCACCCAGGACAGTAGGTGCGATGGTGGAGTAGCTGGCTGTGCCTGTGCCCACAACTCCTCGGGACAGGAAGAAGAGCCAGGGATACTGGGCAAGTCAGGCACAGGACCAAGGTGAGTTCCAGAAATCGCCCATGGGGTGAGGGATGAGAGAATGTGTCCAACGAGCTAAAGGGACCTCATGACATAGGTCCAAGGGGAAGGGCACCAGGGCTACAGATAACTCAGTCTCCCCAGCCCTGCCCTGCACCCTCAAGTCCCCATAATTACACATGTGTCCCCTGCTGGTACTTACAGCCACCACCCAGGGGAGCCCTTCTTCTGGGTATCTTTGCTGACCAGGTTGGTTCCTTAAGGCAGTAGCTATTACCCCCACCCCCACCTCCAGCAGAGTTGGACTGAAGTGAAGCAGAGGGTGAGAGAGGGAGGTGCAAAAGAGGAAGCCTCCTGTTAGGAAGTCTACCCAGCTGTGCTCCATCAACTCTCCCAGCCCTGCCACTACAGTCCCTGTGTCAGACTGGACCAGGAACAGAGCAACTCATCCCACCCTGCTCTGATGGGGCTGTGTCAAGGAGAAAGCAGAGGGGGATGGAAAGTCCCAAGAGCCTGGGCAGGGGTGTGGGCACCTACCTTAGGGGAGATGAAGGAACTGGAGAGGCCAGCCCCTGACCAGAGCAGGATCCCAAAGCTCAACGTGGCTTTGCGGCTGTGACGATCACCAAGGTAGCCAAACAAGGGTGCAGAAAGCAGCAGGCAGCCAATGAAGACTGGAGGAGACACACAAGGGGCAGCTTGGATCCCCGCCCCATAATGGTGGGTGGGCAGAGAGCCCACAAGCATCTTGGCAGTGGGCCCGGAGCATGAAGAGGAAAAGATAAGGTGAATCTCACATTTCCTGTCTAACAGGCAACCCAAAACCCAGAGCATGTGGCACCAGGTCTTGGGCAAATCCCAGCTCTGGCACTTGCTCGCCATGTGGCCTCACATGGTGAGGCCTCACATGGTGAGCATCACCACAACCTTGCAGAAGCAGACACGGCCCTCCCAGGCTGTGTAAGGAGAGACAAGAAGTGAATGTGGAGCCCCCGACATGGAGTGGATGCTAGTTTCCTATATTTACAAGAACATGTGACCTCTATCAGTATTTGGACCAATCTGATTTGTCACTCATACACTTGCTGCTGGCAGGAGGAAAGTGAGGTCAGCCTGGGGCCTGTTTCAATCAGCAGATGAGGATGGCTTAGAATGAGCACACTGAATATAAATCAGTGATGATTCCAGAAGGCTGGGAAAGAGTTTGTTTTCCTAAATAGGTACAATATTCCCCAGACATTGACCACCTTCCAACCACTGGACTAGAGAATGAACCCAGCCTTTTTAATTTATTTATTTACTTTTTTTTTTTTTTTTTTTTTTGAGACAGTGTCTCACTAAGTTGCTGAGGTTGGGTTTGAACTTGTGATCCTCTTGCCTCCATCTCCTGAGTCACTGGAATTACAGGTATGTGCCACCTATATCTTTAATGAATGTGTTTACTATTCTGGGAGTAGAAGAAAACTGTCATGATTTTGCTTGGCTACACACCACATGGATATGTGCACACACTACTTCTGTATCTTAAATAAAATCACCTTTACCCTTGGAAGATGGTGAATCCCTGCCTCCAACCTGGAAGAGCTGGCAGGTGGGGAAAAGTAGGTTTAGACACTCTCCTCCACTCAGTCTCACCATTCAAGAGTTAGGCTTTGGAAGGCAATGCCCAGCACTTGGGTATCAATTCCCTGAACACAGATGATTGACATTTCCTATATCCAATGAATATTCAGGTTCTTCCCCACTCATGTTCCAGCCCCTCCCACTCTCCCATGACCTACTCTAGTACTGGGTTAAGCCACATGCAATTGTGAAATTTAGGCCAGTTTTGACCTACAAAACTTGCAATTTAATATGGTTCAACCTAATATTCCACAGAGAGCAATCTTTGGTGTCAATGGCATTTAACATTTTAATACTACTGCCAAAGTAGGGCTCTGGAAAGCCTATATCATTTTACACTAACATAGAAGTATAGCCAGCATCCTTGCTGACACTTGATATGACGGATCATTTTATTTTAGCCCATCTAATACAAAACAAATGTGTCTCACTGATTTTCTAATCTGCATTGTCATTCCTGGTGAGGTCAAGTAACGTTTTCTATGTTTACATCCTCTGCATTTTCCTATTGAGCTGTTGTTTGCATTTAACATCTTTTGGACATAATTTTTCCTAGCTTTTATATTAAGTTTTAAGAATTTAAAAATGTAAGCTCAAGGCTGGGATGGTGGTACATGCCTGTAGTCCCAGCTACTCGAGAGGCTGATGTGAGAGGATCACTTGAGCCCAGAAGTTTAATACCAGCCTGGACAAAATAATGATACCCCATGACCCCATCTCACAAAAATAAATAGCCAGGCATGGTGGCGCATGCCTGTTATCCCAGCTACTCAGAGGCTGAAGCAGGAGGATCTTGAGGCCAGCCTCTACAAGTAAGCAAGGCTCTCAGCAACTTATCCAGACCCTATCTCAAAATAAAAAATAAAAATAAAAAGGACTGGGAATGTGGTTCAGTGGTAGATTCAATCACCAGTACCGAAAAAATAAATATATAATAAGTAAATAGAAAAAATAAATATATAATAAGTAAATAGAAAAAATCTAGAACTAGATTTTTTGGGGTTCAAATACTGGCCCACCACTTTCAATCTATTCTGACCTTGGGCAGATCCCTTATCTCTCCTTGTTCCCCTTTCATCAACTGATATATAGGAGTAGTACTTCCTTTATAAAGTTATTGAAATGTTTAAATAAATAAAGCATATAAAATATACCTCAGTGGCTTTATGTAAATGCCCAATAGTGTTATCTATAATTATTGCTAATTGCATAGTTTCATTCGCTATCACATGGAAGTGTTTAGCTATAATGGAGACAAATTTATCAGTCTTCCTCTGGTGGGGGAAGGTCGCTCCTTGTCTTGTTTATGCATCTCTTCTTTACCAGAAGTTATTGAAATATCTCCCCAAATCTTTTAGTACTTTCATGGGGTTTGGGTCAGGGATCATTTGCAGGATATAAATGCCTTCAATCTACAGATGCTCTAAACATCTGCAAATACCCTTCCCAAGGAGAAGGCAGGTCCTCATTCCTAGCATTTCCAAATTCAAATCATTCCTGTTACAATGTGGGAGGAATTAATGATGGACTCTGGAATCATATGCCCTGGATTGAATCCCAGCTTCAGCAAGACCCATAGCCTCTCTGAGCCTCAGTTTCATTATCTGTTTAACAGGCATAATAAAAGCAATACCTTCCCACAATATTGTTGTGAAGGTTAAATAAGTCTGTATTTAAAGGACTTGATGAAGCTTGGAACTATAGCTCAGTGGTCGAGAGCTTGTTTAGCATGCACAGGGCCCTGGGTTTGATACCCAGCACTATAAAAAATAAAGAGCAGCCGGGCGCGGTGGCGCACACCTGTAATCCCAGCACCTGGGAGGCCGAGGCAGGAGGATCGCAAGTTCAAAGCCAGCCTCAGCAACTGAGCGAGGCCCTAAGCAACTCAGTGAGACCCTGTCTCTAAATAAAATACAAAATAGGGCTGGGGGTGTGGCTCAATGGTGGAGTGCCCCTGGGTTCAATCTCCAGTACCAAAAAAAAAAAAAAAAAAAATACAGAGCACTTGTAATAGGGCCTGACATGTGGTAAGGGCCAACTCTGTGTTAGGTGGGCTGTTTGTTTGTTTGTTTGTTTTGTTTGTTTGGATTGAATCCAGTGGCACTTTACCACTGAGCTACATCCCCAGTCCTTTTTGTTTTTTTATTTTGAGATAGGGTCTCACTAAGTTGCTTAGGTCCTTGCTAAATTGCTGAGGGTGACCTCAAACTTGCAATCCTCCTACCTCAGCCTCCTGAGACACTGGGCTTACAGTCTTGTGCCCCCACACCCAACTCAGGGTTAGTTTTAAATATTATGAACGAACTAACTCCAGTAGCTTCTCTGTCCCATGGCAGGTAGAGGGGACCTGACCACTGCCTCCACCTCTCTCCCCACTCATTGCTCCATCATCAAGCTCTCTCTCAGCCATCTGTCTGTACTTTTCTGCAGTTGGAGACATACAGCATTTTAGAGACACCAGCATGTTTTAGGGACATTGCTGGTGACCTAGCAAGGTGAAGAGACTTACCGGAGATCACAAGAGACCAGCCTGGACCTCAGACCTCCAAGCCCACTGCCCTTTCCACTCACCTATTTGGGCTGCTTCTCCAAAGAGGGTCCTTCCCTCAACCATTCATTAATACACACACACACGCACACACACACACACACACACACATGCACGCACCTCCCCCCACAGCACCTCCCTTATCAGGGTAAATAATTCTGATCCCCACAGTAAGAATCAGAGAAGGGAAATGTTGACTCAATGGCCATTATCTGTTGAATCAAAAAGGTTGTGGGTGTCAAGCCAAGATGGTCTCACTTTGCTACAATGTGACTTCAGTCACATTGGCCCCTTCAGGGCCAGAACCAACTGCTAGCCTCTCAGCCCTGAAAGTAAGGGGCAATTAGAAGAAATCCTCAGTCTTTAGTGTGGCCTCACATGACTCTGAAAGAAGTACCTCTTCACACATTTTCAGATGGCATTTCAAACATTTCTTTAATATTTTTTTTAGTTGTTGATGTACCTTTGTTTTATTTATTTTTTTAATTTATTTTTTTTAATTTATATGCAGTGCTGAGAATCAAACCCAGTGGCTCACACATGCTAGGTAAGTACTCTACCACTGAGCTACAACTCCAGCCCCCATTTCAAAAATTTTAACACAAGCTTTATCATTAGTTGCAGAGAATGTGATTTCCAGAATTCCTGTGTATAGTTGACCCCCTGTATCCACAAGTCCTACATTCTCAGATTCAACCAGTCAGGGGTCAAAAATGTTTGAAAAAAGTAAGTGCATCTGCAGTAAATACATACAAACTTTTTCTCCTCAGTGTTCCCTAAACAATGCAATAGAGTAATTATTTACTTAGCATTTACATTGTAGTAGGTATTATAAGTAATCTAGAGATGATTTAAAGCATTCAAAAGGATATGCCTAGTTCTCTGCAAATACTACACCGTTTTATATAGGGGACTTGAGAATCCATGGATTTGGATATCCACAGGGGGTCCTGGAACCAATCCCTTTCAGATGCCCAAGAACAACTATATCTTTGTAAACTTTATTTTCATTCAAACCCTCATGGCTGCAGATAGAGTTCATTCAGTTTATAGCAATTATTCCCCATAAAGCCCAAGTGGTAAAGCCAGCCCTCCCTGCCAAACCAATCCCACAAATCTCACTGATTGTGAGAAAAAATGCTGGCTTCATTCTTCTAATCGAAATAAATGTGTTGACACCCATCCCTGAAACCACTATCTCACTTCTGAATTCTAATTTGTAGATAAATAGCAGACAGTCACGCACAGCGGGCTGGCTAGCTAAGAGGGTTGGCTCCTTGCCATGGGCGTGTGGCCTGGTGAAAAGATCCCCAGTGTGTTTCTATTGATGTTCACTCTGTTTAGTGCTCTGGGCCTCCCTGCAGAAGCCACACAGGTTCCTCTGCTTGGCACCCTGGAATTTTTACTCCCAGCGCACTAAACAGAGTGAATCCAGGATGGGGGCATCTCTTTCTGCTTCAGATGGAAGTCAGGGGATCTTAAAGGGAGAGATGAGAAAGGAGACCCAGAGGTGGGGCACAGGCTTGCTCTCAGGCAGATCCATGTTAGGAAAGAGACGTACAGGCTTGAAGAACTAGAATCGGATCTCTCAAAACTCTGTATGTTCATATAGATCCTGGAAAGTACTTGTGTATCCCTAGGGGTCCCTGCACCTGGTTTGAGAGCCATGTTCTAAAGCACTGAGATAGTGGACAGTTAGGAGAGGGAGTGACCTGCAGAGAGAGAAGCCATGGTGTGTGCCTATTGCTGGTTAGGTGTGGGCACATGGGCGTCATATTGTAATCAACTGTGCATGCATGTGTTCATATATGGGAGTGGGTGTCCCCATCCAGATACTCACAGGGGAAAGGTTAGTTCATGCCTCATGACCCCAAATGCCCCCACCTTGGAATTGGACATGTGGCTGCTCCCTGTTGCCAAACTTTAAGTTCTCTGTGGCCCAGCGCCCTTCTGAGCCCTCATGTGAATATGTGCTATCTGTCTGTCTGTGTCCTGGTGGTCAGATTTTTTGACTCTGCAAGATAAAAACACACATCAGAATTTCTCAAACCTCAGTGAGTCTCTGATCCACAGCTGAGCTACCAAGCATGTAAGGAATGAGTGACAACTCCACAGTGGTGACTCGATGCACAGCAGCCTTCCCCAGCTCCATCTCCTCTGTTCATCCTGCAGCACCTGACACTCCAACTTACAGGGGCTGTGCTATCCCCAGGCCTGAGTCCTTGCCCTCGCCTCCTCGACCATGACTGTCCCTCAAGCTCAGGTCCCACCCCTCCTCTGTGCAGGGGACTTGGTGGGGCTGAAGCTGAACATGGGATTCCCCACACACCAAAAGACCCCACCCCAGTATGAGCCCAGGATTGGTGACTGGGTCCTTACCTGTCTGAAGCAAACCAGCATTGCTGTCACTAATCTGAAAAAACTTCTGTACATCCAAAAGCACTCCTGTGGACAGAGGGACAGTGTTCAGGAAATAGAAGCAACCCACCAGATCTCTAAGGCTCAGTTTCCTCCACAGTTGGGACAGGGCCACTTCTGACCAACACAGCTCGGAGCATGGTAACTTCTCTTTCCCTCTCTCCCACACATTTAGCACACACACAGAGAAACTCATGCACATCAAACACACACAGAAACAAGCATCCCAGACATATGTATGTACACATTTGCACACAAGCATGTCCTTGCAGACATGCAGATGTACATACATACCCAAAACAAGTATTCCCAGAGAAACACTTGCAGAGACACAGTGTATATACACAGGAGCCTACACTCACAGACACATAAACCCAGACACAAAATCATATACACCACTAATGTGTACATATAAAGACAGCCACTGACATGCATGCATATGCTCACTCTTAGGCTGCCATTCACACTGTAGTCAGAGCAACTGGCTGTTCCCTGTGGCTGCACAGTGCACAGCTCTTCATTTAGACTACTATGCAAATGGATGTCCCTGGAACCCCAGCAACCCTGCTCATGTGCAAACACCAAAATGCATATACACACATAGGTATAGAGACATACAAAGACATATGTGCCCTGGCCTGTACATATCTACATACAAGCATGTTCTTCCAGAGGCTTAAGCACACAGATAAGAGCATGCACACATAGAGTTTCAGAGACTTGGGTCTGCCCTCAGTCACACCTCCCTGAGGGTAGCAGTTTCCTATGCTATGCTAGCCAGATCCCTAAAGCCCCTCCAAGAACTTGCTAAGATATAGGCTGGGGCAGTGGATACTCAGCCCAATGCAGAGAGAAGAATCAGACCTTCAGACACTATGGTCTTTTCCCTGAAATTCCCTTATCCCCTCAGTGGTATCTTAGAAAGGGTCAGGGTCTATGGTACCTGCTCATGTGAGCCAGGTACCCTCTCCTTATCATTATCATGAAGAAAAATGTCCTAGTTGCTATTGCTATCACAAAGTACCTGAGGTTCAGTAGTTTATAAAGAAAAATGGTTTATTTAGCTTACAGTTCTCAAGGTTCAAGAGCATGACACCAGCTTTGTTCCACTCTGGTAAGGGTCTCATGGCAGATGGCCTCACATGGCAGGAGCATGTTTGAGAATGGCAAGTGGCATATGTGGAAGAGAAATTCAGGGAAGGTGCTGGCCTTTTTATGACAACCCATTCTTTCAGGAACAAATACAGTTTCACTAGTTCTGACCCTCTACCTTGAGATAGCAGTGATCCATTCATGAGCCTACGTGACCTAATTACCTTCCAGGAGGCCCAACGTCTTAAAGCTTCCACGACCTCCATACCACCACACCGGGGACCACTCTTTCAGCACATGAAACTTTAGGGAAAAACTATATCCAAAACAGAGCAAAGAACATTCTCAATTTATTGAATCACAAAATGGCTAAGAACCAGGCCCTGAACTGCACACACACAGCTGTTACCTTGAGAAATGGGGACTATCACTGTCCCCATACATACAAAGATGAGGAACCAGGCTCCAGCCATCCAAGTTTGCTGGGCTGAAACTGGGAGCTGGGACATAAATTTTAGCCAGAGGCAGCCTGCCCTCCCTAGGAGCAAAGAAGGGGAGCAGAAGCCCCCAATGGGACACTGCTGAAATACCCACATGAGGAAAGTCCCACATCCACACCTCCAAGACCTGCCAGCAGGGGAATAAAGATCAAAGGATGATAGGCACAAAGTAAGAGCATGTCGTTTAGACATCTAATTTGGGCCCGATTGCCACAGCATCCAGGCATACAAACGGTTATGTCTTGTTTCCCCTTTTAATGACACAGAGAAGACACAGTCGTTGAAGAGAAAAAAATACATAATACAAGTAAGCAAAATAACTAACTAAATAAAACTCCACTATAATTGCCCTCATCTTCCCTCTTTAGGAAAGAGGTCCCTTGTTTTGTCTCCTCCTTAGCTCTTCCTGATCTTGTGGTGCTCTGTGGGTGGCCCAAGGCCAAGAGTGAACCCAACTTACTTTAACCTGTTATCTACACCCTGGCCTCCCAAAGAGCCATTTCCCACAAGAGAATGTTAGCTGCTGCATGAACCTCATGTCCCCAACAGTCCCCAGGAGCTCTGCATGGTTTCACTTCTCCTAGTCTTCATCCCCACAATGACCACAGTCAAAGGATGTCCTAATAGGGAAGGAATCCCATCAGGCAGGACTCTAACGCCCAGCCAGGGCCCCCCAGAGCAAGTGGAAGGAGAGCAGGCAGCCCAGCCTCCCAGGATCATAAACTGCACGCCAACGTTCCTGCTCCCCTGTGCCTCTCCCGCTTCATGCCGCTTCATGCCCCCAGCCCACCCTCAAACTCAGGTCTCCTCAGCTTTGGCCTGATCCCTGCAGTAGCCTGTGAACTGACCCCACCCTGCACCTACCTCCACTGAGGCATCAGATCCAATTATATTCTCCCACTTAAAAATTGCCTCGCCAGGCGCGGTGGCGCACGCCTGTAATCCCAGCACTTGGGAGGCTGAGGCAGGAGGATCGCGAGTTCAAAGCCAGCCTCAGCAACTTAGCGAGGCCCTGAGCAACTCAGTGAGACCCTGTCTCTAAATAAAAAACAAAATAGGGCTGGGGATGTGGCTCAGTGGCCGAGTGTCCCTGAGTTCAATTCCTGGTTCCAAAAAAAAAAAAAAATTGCCTCATGCAGACATCATTACCCTATGTACATGTATGATTATGTGAATGGTGTGAATCTACATTGTATACAACCATAGAAACAAAAAGTTGCACCCCGTTTGTGTACAATGAATCAAAATGCAGTCTGTAGAACAAAAAGTTTAACAAAAATTGTCTCATGGCTCCCTGTTGCCTGAGGTAGAAAGTCCAAACTCCCAGGATGGCACCCAAGAAGCCCATGATCTTAGCCCAAACACCCTTTGTGGAATATTTCCTTTTTTCTCTGCTTCCTGCCATCCCTGATCAGCCCATGCGCTCTTATGCTCCCATGTGCTCATGCTAACCCCTCTCCAAATGCCTTCCCCTATCCTCATTGCCTTTCCAATCTTCTCAGCCTTTGAGGCCTAAACCAAACACCACCTCATGTGCATGTTCTGTGGGACCCCTCAGTCATTTGTCCTTAGGGCTGCCCAGCTTGCACTTACCCCACTCTGCTCTTTATTAGGGTGACTTGTACATGTGTTCTGTGTCCCTCTGAGCAACTCAAAGACAAAGACTAGGTCTGGTGATGTCTGCAGTCTGAGTCCCATTCTTTCTATGACAGTGTGCTAAGCCTGTAACTGAGGCATCAATGCCCTGGTCCCAGGGATGCCCAGAAGCTGCAGGCCTCTCTCCTGAGCTCCCCAGGCTGGTGGGTGCCTCCCCCATCTGGCTGCATCTCTCTGCTTTTTGCAGGATCACTATTGGCAAGCTTCCTCCTGTGCCCAATATAGTCATTTCTGTATTCAGGTATTACAGATCTGAGTTCCTCACAGGTCTCCTGGGTCAACTAAAGGTTCCTGCCCACACTTAGTATTTGATCTTGGATCCATGGGTAATGAAAAAAAGAAAAGATTGCCGGATGTTGTAGGGCACCCCTATAATCCCAGCTACTGGGGACACTGAGGCAGGAAGATCAAGGGCAGTCTCAGCAGTTTGGTAAGACCCTCAGCAGCTTAGAACCTATCTAAAATTAAAAGATCTAGGTAGGAATGTAGCTCAGTGGTAACACACCTAGGTTCAATCCCCTGTATGAGAAAGAAAAGGGGAGAGGGTGGAGAGAGAGAGAGAGAGAGAGAGAGAGAGAGAGAGAGAGAGAGAGAGGAGAGAAAAGTTGGTTGTTGAATGAGTGAGTAAATGAATGACAAGAAATGTAAGCTGAACTCCAATCAGTCTTCAATGAATAAATGAATGGAAGGGTGAATGAATGAGTGACAGAAGACAGAAGCAGATTGTGCCTGGGACCTACAAGAAAGGAAAAGACAGCATGTGCAACGTTTGCCAGCTGCCTGCAGTACCAGAAGCAGACCCAGTAAGAGTTGTGCATTGGGGCTGGGGATATAGCTCAGTTGGTAGAGTGCCTGCCTTGCAAGCACAAGGCCCTGGGTTCAATCCCCAGCACCGCAAAAAAAAAAAAAAGAGTTGTGCATGCCTGTAATCCTCACAACTCAGGAGGCTGAGGCAGGAGGAGCACACATTCGAGGGCAGCCTCTGCACCTGAGACCCTAAGCAATTTAGTGAGACCCTATCTCAAAATAAAAAGGGCTGGGGTGTAGAGATGTGCTCCAAGAAAAGATGATGGGTGGAAAGCCACCAAGATATGCACCCATTGCCTGCTGGGATGGACCAGTAGATGCAGCCCCAGGATGCTTGCCCCTTCCTCACCTGCAATGATGAACCAGTTCATGTAGTTCAGGAGGTTGATGTAGCAGAGAACTGCAGCAGCCACATATGCTCTCCAGCGGGGCAGGCTCCATAGGGCTGGTGTGCTGGAAGGGGGACACTGACCTGAGACCAAGGTCCCATAGTGCCTGCCTGGCCTCAGGGACTGGCTCTGTGAATCTCCTGGCCCAGGATCAGGGCACTCAGCAGACATCTCCAGTGGTTGCAAACCTGCAACTCCTGTCCCAGGACGGGTGCTGGGTCAAATGCATCAGCTCAGCACTAAGTCACTTCCTGAGGGCCCCAGCCTCCCAACCTCAAAGCAGCTGCCCTAACTGTTAGGCATCTGATCGCAGGTTCCTTCTGAGTCCACTGAAACCTCACTGATAAAATTTCACCATCCTCAGCCTCCAAAGCCTGCTGGCACTCCCACTGGTGTACCTGGATAACTCTCTGGTCCCCTGAATCTAACCTGTGGCAGCAGCAAGGAAAGGAAACTCCTAGGACAAGAAATGAGACAAGTCTCCCCTCAGCCCTGCTCATGTAAGCTGGCCCACGACATGGAGTGTGAGCCAGGACCTTGAATCCAAGTCAGGTTAGGGAGGCTGGGTGTTGGCCAGGAGAGCAGCATTGGACTAGACAGTGAGCGAAGGCTGGTTTCTGTTCAGTGTCTAATGCCCTATGTGAAGATAAAAAGACCTCAGAGGAGGCAGCTACAGGAAGACACCTGTGGGCAACACACACCAATAGAGCTTAGGCTAAGGTGATATTTTCAGAGAGAAGCAAGATAATGGCATGGGCTTCAAGGTGTCTCTATAGATCGCTCACTAACAGCAAGCAGGGGAAAGAGTAACTATCTAATAGAGGGGCAGACATCTTGACCAGGGATTAAAGTAACTGCCAATGGGGGCAGATGGCAGTGGGCCTCAGATCTAAAGCCCTGCACATGTCACGGTGTAGTGTTGTAGCCAGAAATGCGTGACCTGAATCTAATTACAAAAAACATCAGACAGACCCAAATTGAGGAACGCTGTTTTTTTTAAGGTACTATGATTCAAAAATGTCAGAGTAGCTCAGTGGTAGAGTATGTGCTTGGCATGCATGAGGCCCTGGGTTTGATTCCCAGAGTTAAAAGAAAAAATAACCTACAAGAACAACAAAAATCCAAGTCATAAAAGACTAAAGTGCTATTTCAGATTAAAGAGACAAAACGTAAGCATGACACAGAATTCTAGGCTGGATTCCGTACTGAGGAGAAATACCCATTACTTGATCAATTGATCAAATTGGAATGTAGCCAGGTACAGTGATACATTCAGGAGGCTGAGGCAGAAGGATCACAAGTTCGAGGTCAGCCTCAGCAACTTAGCAAGGCCCTAAGCAGCTTAGATAGGTCCTGTCTCAAAATGAAAAATAGAGAAGTCTGGGGATGTAGCTCAGTGGTAAAGCACCCTTGGGTTCAATCCCCAGTACCAAAATACAAATAAAATAAAATAGGAATGTAGGTAGTAGGTTAGGAAGAAATTTTATAATCAGGGTCAAACTTACTGAAGGTGATCACTGTACAGTTATATAAGTAAATACACTTATTCTGAAGCTTCTAGGAATAAAGGACCATAACAAAGGCAACTTACCTCTCATGTGTTACTGAAAAAAAAATGAAAGATACATATGGTAAGAAAGCAAAGGAGCCAGGTGTGGTGGTGCACACCTGTGATCCCAGCAGCTTGGGAGGCTGAGGCAGGAGGATCTCAAGTTCAAAGCCAGCCTCTGTAACTTAGTGAGGCCCTAAGCAACTCAGTGAGATCCTGTCACAAAATAAAGCATAAAAAAGGCTGGGGATGTGGCTCAGTGGTTAGACTCCTCTGCGTTCAATCCCAGTACCAAAAAAATAAATAAATAAAAATAAAAATGGACAAAGGACTTGAATAGACATTTCTCCAAAGATATACAAATAACAAACGAGCACATGAGAAAATGCTCAGTATCACTAGTCACTGGGGAAATGAAAGTCAAGACCCAAATGTGCTGCCACTTTACACCCACTAAGATGGCTACAACAGAGAAAGAGAAAGGAAACAAGTGTTGCTGAGAAAGTGGAGAAATTGGAAGCCTCAAGCATTGTTGTGGGGATGTAAAGTGGTATAGTCACGGGAGAAGACAGCATGGTGGTCCTCGAAAGTTCAACACTGAACTACCATCTGATCCAGCAATCTCACCACTGGGTATATACCAAGAAAATGGAAAGCAGAGGGACTCAAACATATCTCCACAGTCTGGTTCACGGGAGCACTATTTACAATAGCTGGAAGGTAGAAACAAAGCCAGGCATGGTGGTGCATACCTATCATCCCAGCAACTCAGGAGGCTGAGGCAAGAGGATCACAAGATTGAGGCCAGCCTCGGCAACTTAGAAAAACCCTGTCTCTAAATGAAAATAAAAAGGGGGCGGGGATATAGGTCAGTGGTAGAGCACCCCTGGGTTCAATTCCTAGTACCACACACAAAAAAAGAAAAATGAAGTACCAATTCATGCTGTATCAGGGATGAACCTCAAAAACAAAGTGAAAGAAGCCAAATGCAAAAGGTCACATATTGTATGATTCCATTCATTTGAAATATCCAAAGTAAGTCCACAGAAACAGAAAGCATATTAATGGTTGCCAAGGGCTGAGAGGAGGAAAGAATACTTTAATGGATATAGGTCTCCTTTGAGGACAATGAAAGTATTTTGGAACTAGACAGAGGTGGCAGTGGCATGTCATTGAGAATTACTAAATGCCACAGAAATGTATGTTTTAAAAAGTACTTACATTTTTTTAAGAGACAGGGAGGGTCTGGCAATGTTGCCCAGGCTGGGCTCAAGTAATCCTCCTGCATCAGGTTCCCCTGAGGAGTTGGGACTATAGACACATGCCACCACACCTGGCTGAAATGTTTACAATTTTTGTTATGTGAATGTCACTTCAATTTTTTAAAAAGGTTAGAAAGCAGGCTGGGTGTGGTGGTACATGCCTATAGCCTGTAATCCCAGCTACTGGGGAGGCTGGAGCACGCTATACTGATAAGGTGCCTGCACTAAGTTTAGCATCAATATGGCGACCTCCCAGGAGCTGGGGACTATCAACCAGGTTGCCTGTGCTGATTCTAGTGGAATAGTGCCTGTGAATAGCCAGTACACTCCAGCCCGGGCAACATTTCAAAAAAAAAAAATTGCAGCGGAGCTGGGGGTGTAACTCAGTAGTAGATCATGTGCTTAGTTAGCATGCTCAAGGCCCTAGGTTCATTTCCCCGATTAAAAAAAAAAAAAAAAAAAAGTTAAAGCAAACACAGTGAGAACTGGTTTGGCAAGAGTGTGAGCTTTGTAGTGTGAGTTCAAATTCCAATTTTGCAACATCCTAGTTGTGAGCTGTGGACATGTCCCTAACCTCTCTGAGCCTTGGCATTCTCATAGTGTAATAGAGAATAATTTAATATAGGCTTCAGGGGTTAATTGTGACAATGAACTAAAATAAATTCATGGGACATTCCTAGCATAAAACCTGACACACAGGAAGTCCTCAGTGTTTTTTGTTTTTGTCTTTGTTTTATAGTGCTGGAGATTGAACCAAGGGCCTCATGCATGGTAGAAGTGTTCCACTAGCTGCATCCTCAGCCCTTTTAAATGTTTTATTTGAAATAGGGTCTGACTAAGTTGTTGTTGTGGTGGTGATCATGATGATCATGGGTCCTTGCTTTCAGAAACTCAATTCAACCCTGTATCCTATGTATGGAGGGTCTTGATGAAACGAAGGGAAGTTCAAAATCAGAGCCTCCAAAAAAGGAGCACATGCAGGCAGTTCAGCAACCTGGCTAAGGTCCTTCGGAGTTAGACACTGGCCATAAGCTCCGGGGCAAACCAATTAATCTCTCTGTACCTCAGTTTTCTCATCTATAAAATGTGATATTAACAGTACATATGTCATAGGATTGTTGTGGCTTAAAGATAATGTTCAAAAAGTGCCTGGAGCTCTGCCTGATACTGAGGAAGTGCCATGTGCTAATTAAGAAAATGGGGATTTTCCCGCACATGTAGCTGAGACTCTGGTCTTGGCCCCTGACCTCAGAGTCCAGGAGGAACAGGCAGAGCTACATCCATGACTATGAGTGTACCCTGGCATACACACACACCCACACTCACACACTCACATGCAAATTACACAACAGCATCCCAGCTAGTGAGCACCAAAACAGAGCTGCCTACACCCCAGAGGTGGCTGTCCCCATAATCCAGGGTCCAGGCCTCATTTTTACCAGACCAGTACACCACCCTGCTGCGGCTTTCAGAGCCAGTTCTACCCCCAGAATTCTCATGGAACCAGAACTCCCAGGAGCTGGTCAAATTGGGGAAGTGGGTATTGTCCAGGAAGGCAGCCTTGGAATATGACCACTGCCCTGGACTCCTCCAATTATTTGACTCCCCAAGAGTTCCCTTTTTTTTTTTTTTTTTTTTTTGTACTGGGAATTGAACTCAGCAGTACTTTTCCACTGCACATCATCCCCAGACCTTTTTATTTTTTTACTTTCAGACAGGATATCACTAAGTTGTATAGGACCTCACTAAGTTGCTGAGACCAGCCTCCAACTCGTGATCCTTCTGCCTCAACCTCCTGAGTCACTGGGATTACAGGTGTGTGCCAGTCCTTCCAGCCCCAAAGGGGTCCTTGATGAAGAGGCTTTGCCACAGAGGCTTCTTGGAAATCAAGCCAAAAAGCACCCCCAGGAGCAGGAGACCAGCAGAGGGTTGCACAGAGCCATGAACATGGAGGGACATGTGGATTCCAACAGGTGAGGTGCCAACAGGATGCTTTCCCCACCAGTCTCAGCTACCCCAGTCGAATGCTGGCGGTCATGCTGGTGGAGGGATTGGACAGTCCTGCAAAGTCCAGTAAGCTTCCAATTCGTATATACATCTGAGGTACCTGGAGGGCAGGCATTTTGCTCCAGCTTCCGTGAGGAACCAGCAAGGAGAGCCTATGAATGTCTCCAGAAAACACTAGGCAAGAGAAAATGGCTACTGCCACCTTCACACCTAACACATGGGAGCTAAAACCAAAAAGGCTTCCTTTTCAGAGAACAGAAAAATGTCCACATGGAGACTGAGAGGAAACACTTTTCTGGGGGGCATACCGGAGATTGAACCCAGGGTCACTTAAGCACTGAGCCACATCCACAGCCCTTTTTATTTTTATTTTCAGATAGGGTCTTGCTAAGTTGCTGAAGCTGGTCTTGAACATGTAATCCTCCTGCCTCGGCCTCCCAAGTCACTCAGATTACAGACATGTGCCAAAACACCAGCCGGGAAACACTGTTTTTAAAGAAAAATATAGACTGGAAAAGACAACTTTACGTGGGACCTGGTATCCAACACAGGAGGGAAGGGGAAGAAGGATCTTCCCCATGCTAGCTATAAGTCCTTTACCACAAAGGGCAGCTTCAGCAAGACCCAGGCTGTCTGGCACTGCAGTTTTTGCAAATGGAGTCATATTATGTTCAAAGTCACTTTCCCTTAAAGGTAAATGTGCACTTCTGGTACATACCCAAAAGAATGGAAAGTAGGGACTTGAACAGATTTGCCAGTACTGGGATTTGAACTCAGGACCTCACGCATGCTAGGCAAGTGCTCTACTACTGAGCTATATCATCAGCCCATTGAGCAAATGCCCTTGTTCAGCATTATTCACTTTAGCCAAAGGTGGGACCAACTCAAGTGAATGGATAAATAGTCAATGGATTGATAAATAAAGAAATTGTGGTATACATACAATGGAATATTATTCAACCTTAAAAAGGAAAGTGGTGAGCCAGGCTCAGTGGCGCACGCCTATAATCCCAGCAGCTCAGGAGGCTGAGGCAGGAGAATCACAAGTTCAAAGCCAGCCTCAGCAAAAAGCAAGGTGCTAAGCAACTCGGTGAGATTCTGTCTCTAAATAAAATTCAAAATAGAGCTGAGGATGTGGCTCGGTGGTTGAATACCCCTGGGTTCAATCCCCAGGTCCAAAAAAAAAAAAAAAGGAAAGTGGTGGACACAACAGCATGTGCCTGAAGTCCCAGCACCCAGGACACCTAGGCAGGTGAATCACTTGAACCCAGGAGTTCAAGAAAAGCCTGAACAATATAGTGAAATCCCTGTCTCAAAAAAAGAAAAAAAAAAAAAAAAAAGGAAGAAAATTCAGGTACAAGTTGTTCCAAAGATATTTACCTCAGCCAGACCCAGTGGCACATGCCTGTAATCCCAGCAGCTTCGGAGGCTGAGACAAGAAGATCAAGAGTTCAAAGCCAGCCTCAGCAACTTAGTGAGACCCTAAGCAACTCAACAAGACCCTGTCTCAAAATAAAATAGAAAAAAGGGTAGGGGATATGGCTCAGCGATAAAGCACCTCTGGGTTCAATCCCGAGTACCACCCCACCCCCGAAAAAAAGATATTTATCTCAACTGATGGTTCACGGTCAGTTCCACATACATGCTACAATGGGGATGAATTGTAAAGACATTATGCTGGGCTGGGGCTGTAGGTCAGTGGTAGAGTGCTTGCCTAGCATGTGTGAGGCACTGGGTTCTATCCTCAGCACCACATATAAATAAATGAATAACATAAAGGTCTATCAACATCTTAAAAAATTTTTTAAAAAGACATTATGCTAGCCGCGCGTGGTGGCGCACGCCTGTAATCCAAGCGACTTGGGAGGCTGAGTCAGGAGGATCGCGAGTTCAAAGCCAGCCTCAGCAACTTAGCGAGGCCCTAAGCAACTCAGTGAGACCCTGTCTCTAAATCAAATACAAAATAGGGCTGGGGATGTAGCTCAGTGGCCGAGTGTCCCTGAGTTCAATCCCCAGTACCAAAAAAGAAAAAAAAAAAAAGGACAAATCTTGTCTGACTCTGCTTACATGAGGTATCTAGACTAGGTGAACTCATAGAGTGAAAATGGAACAAAAGTGACCAGGGACTAAATGGTGGGGTGGGCATGAAAGGGGCTGGGGAGTGATTGTGTAATTGGTACAGAATTTCAGAAGATAAAAAAGTTCTCTATATGGACAGTGGTGATGGCTGCACAACAATGTACTTGATGCCTCTGAACTGTACTTCAAAATGGTTGAAGTGGATGGGTATGGTGGCACATGCTTGTAATCCCAGCTACTTAGAAAGCCAGGGAGGAGGATTGCAAGTTGGAGACCAGTCGGGCAACCTAGCAAGACCCCAACTCAAAGGAAGAAATAAAAAGGGCTGGGGATGTAGCTCAGTGATAAAGTGTTTGCCCAGCATGCACCATGCCCTGGATTTAATCCCTGTTCCAAAAAAAAAAAAAAAAAAAAAAATTTAAGGCCTAGGGATGTAGCTCAGTGATACCAAGCTTGCCTAGATGATGTTATATTAGTGGTAGAGCACTTGCCTGGCATGGGCAAGGTTCTAGAATCAATCCCCAGCACCGGAAGAATAAAGAGAAAGGAAGGAAGAAATTTGTCAAATGAATAGATATTAAAAGGCCTGAGTTTCTGAGTCTGGGACAAGAATATGAAAGAATGTGGAGTGAGGCAGGCTTTGTTTCACATTCTTGCTCTCTGACCTTGGACAAGACCTCTGGACAAGTGATTACCTCCTTCCTCTTTTTTTTTTTTTTTTTTTTTTTGTGGTGTTGAAGATTGAGCCAGGGCCTCACATGTGCTAGGCAAGTGCTCTACCACTGAGCTATATCTCCAATTTCCTCATTTTAAAAATGGGACTAAAATTATACCTACCCTTGTAGAGTACTGAAAAATTGAATATATAAAGCACTTTTCCTCCCAGGCACATAACAGGTTTTCAATAGATAGTGGTGTGCTAATTATTTCTACTGATGTTCTTAGAATGGCAATATAAAGACACAGACCTAGAATGTGGTGAAAGACAGATAAGGATTTGAATTCAGGCCTTGTCATTTGCTCTCAAAGATTGCATTTGCTCTCAGAGGTTTCTTTGCCTATATAGTGGGCAGTGATATGCCAGCTTTCTAAGCAAGGCATTGTGAGAAGTCACATTCAGGTTGTCCACCCACTTACCTGGGATGGTTTGGAGAGGACTTAGAATTTCAAAAGATTCTGGGAGGGATGATCTTAAGGACTTGCTAGTCTAGCAAGGCTGGACTAAAAATAGCTTCTGAACACTGGCAGACCTGGCAGCAGGGTAGACCAGCACATCTTGAGAGATAAAATCTCACCTTACCACCTCCTTTCTTAGTACCAGCCAGGGAGTGGGGGAGGGGATACCACCTATCAAAATGCTATGGCTAGAGTATTTAGCCAAAACTCAATGACAGAGCACATGCTTAGTATGTGAGAGGCTCTGAGTTCAATCCCCAGCATGGCAGGAAAAAAGGAAAAAATCAAAATCCTAAAGGCATACAAATCCTTTGGCCTAATAATACCCCTTCCAGGAACCGTGTTTCAGGTGTATGTTCATAAGTGCCCAGAAGGATCACAGCATCATTGTCTACAGTGTAAGAGACAAGTGATAACTTGAATATCCATGAACAGGGGCTACAAAAAAACAAGATATGAGCTTCCTGACTGACAGAGATCACTCATCCCTGGTGTCTACATTGAATCCTGCTCTAGAGCAAGGACCCAGTAAATATTTGCTAAATTAATGAATGAATCCAAATAATAGGATATTCTGCAATCATTAAAAAGAATGAGGGCTGGGGATATAGCTCAGTTCATAGAGTGCTTGCCTATCAAGCACAAGGCCCAGGGTTCAAACCCCAGCACCACAAAATAAATAAAGAAAAAGAAAAAGAATGAGAAGCTAGGTACAGTGGCACACGCCTAAAATC
>JAJEJO010001542.1:0-76925 GCA_020662805.1 Glaucomys volans
GTTTTCTTGGCCCCTTTGTTTCAATCTCAATCCTTAAGTTTGATCTTAAACATCCAGCAAGTCAGTTTCACCAGTTATTATCTCATCTATTTCATAGGTGATGGCTTAGTATACTTCTTCAAAACATTAATCTGGCATCAGATACAGAGCTTACAAGGAAAATACAAAATAGAATTAATAACAGTAGAAACATATCTAGTTTGTGTAATAGTCATCCTAAATCCTGCCTGAGTTATATATTATATTTCCTATTTGATATCACAGTAATTCTACAACAAAAAACAATCTTTTGAATATAATTTTAAATGAGCTGAAAGCTGACTTATTTTGGAAACATTCTGACTTGTTCAGGTAAGGCAGGCCTTTTACAATCTTAGGCAGAGTGTTTCAAGTTTGACGTTATTTTTGCCTCCTCTTAGGACAGCTTACATGTATTGTTTCCTGAATCTATGTGAATAGTTGTTAACACAATATATTGCATTTAAAACAAATCAAGGAAAGGCCAAGAGCTTTTAACTTTCCTTTTGTGTGGCAAAGTGACCAAATATTTTTTATGTTTCACGATATTAACCTTTAAACAAATCAGGCTCTCACTAACTTTAAATACATTTGCATTTAAATTTTGATCTCAGGGTAAAAAGTAAAAAATTTACATATACCCTATTGATAGGTTCTGTTACAGAATATTAAATGATAAAAATAAGTCCCCAATAAAATTTGCCATTCCCACAAGCCTGAAACTACCAACACAGATAAGTCTAACCTGGAGAACAGCAGCCCAACAAATTCCCTGCTCTAAAGACCTGCATACCCAGAAGACATGGACATATGAATATACAAAGAGCAACCAAACCTAGTTTTTCAAGGAAAAAACCCTAGGCTCTGCAACATAGCACAATACCCTACCAGTTATTTAACCACAATAAAGAATAAAACTTAAAGAAATCCTTGTCATTTTAACATATGGATTACACTTTGATTTATATTAGCCCATTAACATTTGACCTTAGGGGAAAACTTTAAACAGTTTCTAATTGATGGTCTCACACACATATAACTACTTATTTACACAAAAACTTGTTGGAATTTGCCCTTTACCTACACACAGACTTTCTTACCTAGAAATATTTTCCTTTTCCTTTTACTGAATATATTTTCATACCTAGAACTTTCCACTTTCCCTTTCCCATCTGTTGACTCTTTCCTTGTTTGTATTCTAAAACAACTATGAAATTTCTGAATTTAGATAAATTATTAGGATTTCACTCTTAGTAACCTTGCTCTCAGGGATGATACAAAACAATTCCAAAACCCTTTATTTACCCATCCATGAAAACACCAATAATGCTAAAGCATGTTACCCCATGGAATTTAAGGTACAATATATTAACTCTAATTTACTTATTTTACTGTAATAACCAAGATCAGACAAGTATTTTGAATAGTATTTGCCATCTCTTTCCTGTGGAAAAGTCCTAAAAAAAACAATTGATTTACACATTTTATAGACATCAACATTTTTTTAATTGACCACCTAGAGATTTGTGAGGTTACATATATTTTACCTTCATTTATTTACCAAATTTAAATTGAACCTTTTTAATCACATGAATCAAATATACCTGGATAGCGCTCCCTATGTTAATCTCTAATATCATGTACATGAATTTTGGACACAATATACACTTAAACAAAGGCCTTGTAGGTTTTCATCTCCATTGCAATGTAACAAGATGTTCAAAAATCTAAGTTGAATAAGAAATAGGATTGACCAAAAGTTATGAGCTCAACAAGTACTTGGCTGGCAGTTAGTTATTCTCAAATAAAACACTCTTTTGGGTTTTTTCCCATGGGTTGGAAATTGGTCTCCTACTGGGCTTTTTGCTTCCTCTATTATCATTTCAATATGAGTTCTACTTGAGATTTGGTTCCAGCAGAAACCTGATATCTCAGGCACTTTAACCATTTTTATCAGGATAGGGTTTGAATGCTTAAGAGCTCTGTAATGGGCTTTTGTTATTCCTCCTGAGTGGAGGCACATGTCATTTACATATTGAAAACAATTCACTGTGGGGTGCTGTACCACTGGGAGGGGGAGGTTGGACCTGGTTTCTCCTCCCCCTCCAGAGGGTGAGAGGGCGGGTGCCCCCCCCCCACCCCAGCTCTCCCTCCCTCAGTTCCTGGATTTGGAAATGGCTTTTGGCAGAGTTATCTGAATCTTGAGGGATTGGTAGCAGCGTGAACTGCATTTAAGTCTGGTTTGGCCTTTGCCATCAAACTGGTGCAGCCTCTCCTAGTTCTCGAACTAGAGGACGAGGAATATGAAAGGCAATGCTTAAGCCATAATCCTCCAAATGTTGTACCCAAAGAAAACAAAATCATCCAAGCTGATCCCATAAAGCCAAAAGAAGCCTTTATTTTAGCTGGCCAGCGACGACCATCCTTACACCTAAAAGCGGTGTGCCGGGAAGTCGTGAGGTAGTTCTTCTGCTGCCAACTTTTATAGGGCTTGGGAAGGGATTAAGGTGGGGTTACAGGGAGGCGAAGGGATTGGGGTGGGCTATAGGGAGGGGATTTGGGATTGGGGTGGGGCTGACTCTCCTGATGGCACTGGAGAATCTCCCTGGGGAACACAACATTTTAACCTGTTTTCTGTTGCTATAACAGAATGATCTAAGGGGCTCAGGACTGGGAGATATTAAAATCACCCTTCCAGGCCGGGCGTGGTGACGCACGCCTGTAATCCAAGAGACTTGGGAGGCTGCGTCAGGAGGATTGCGAGTTCAAAGCCAGCCTCAGCAACTTAGCGAGGCCCTAAGCAACTCAATGAGACCCTGTCTCTAAATAAAATACAAAATAGGGCTAGGGATGTGGCTCAGTGGCCGAGTGTCCCTGAGTTCAATCCCTGGTTCCAAAAAAATAAATAAAATAAAATCACCCTTCCCCATTAGGGGGCCTGATATGCAGATTTCAGTTTACATCGATCTCTGTGGTGGCTGGGTGGTCATCAGGGGATTGAGCCAGAGGGTCATGGTCCAATCAATGTTAGCTCCTAGACTCAAGAGGTTAAAGGTATCTTTCTAATGAGGTCTTGTTCCTGTTTCACTATATTCCGGAAAACTTATAGGGAACAGGAAAGTTACAAAACATTTAGAACATTCTTACATTTTGATCCTTTTCTGTCCCTTAGGCTTCTTTGTGTGGCCCACAAGTTGTTCAGGAGTTGTTTGTTCTGTATTTGAACAGGGATATTTTTCCTGTAGAAACCTGGTGTTCTCTCTGTATCCCTAAATTTCTGCCTCAAACCAACCCATCTTCCTCTGTGGCCCTGACTTCCTAACTTCAGCTCCTGGGGCTGACACCATGAGGCATGCACCTCGGGGGATCTCGCTTTGACCTCATACCCCAAGTCCACACATTGGCCACACTCAGGTCAGCTTCCTGTGCATCCTGTGCATTTCACTTTTTGTCAGTGAAACAGAGGATGAGGTCCAAGCAAAGTTCATTCTTCACCGTCCCCTTGTGAAGTTTTCAAATTCCTGCTGAAGTTCTTGACAAATGGTTTCCTTTACAGAAATTCCTACTTGCTACTACCACCTACAGATGAACAGATTGGAATGAGCCCGTCCTTAAGCCAACCAGACCTTCTGAAGTAACTTGGAGTGAAAGCTCTGACCAACATGTCCACCTTCTATTAAGTAGTGATCAGCTGAACAATCTGCTCATCTCTCTGGGCTTTAAAGACACAAGGGGGTTGATATTGCAGGACGGTAAAAGCAGAGGTAGAAATAGTACTTTAGATACCATACTGAGTTTCTAGAAAGTAAATCAGGTCATCAGGAACTCGGTTGATCTAATGCACTCCTGTAGCAGGTGAGCATTCCAGTGGTTGGGGAATAGAAGAAGTAAGTATAGGTGTTTTTCTCTCCTCCCTCCCTTCCTACCACCCCCACTTCACTTTTCTTTTTCTTTTTTTTTTTTTTGTCATGGTGGTAATGGTGTCTGAATGACCTCCCTATTTGAAGCTGAGAGGGTCAGGCACTTTCCAGTCCCACATCCTGGAAGTTGGAGCTTGAGCACATTATGATTGTGCTAGCAAATCAGGGACTCTCGCAGTCCATTGAGAAAAACTTTACTTCAGCAGCATCAAATGTAAACAGTGGCAGTATTTGCAGGTAGTCGTCATGATGCTAATCACAGTATGCTAGCCAGACTGTTCTTGTCATGAGAAAAGCTGCAAACCTATTGAAAAGTTCAAAAAGCTTATGGTAATTAGTAATTAGATACCTATTGCTAAAAAAAAAAAAAAAATCTCCGAACATTGTAGCTAAATAGAACAAACAATGCTGGGGTATATATCTCAGTGGTAGAGTACATGTCCTGGGTTCAATCCCCAGTATAAAAGTAATGTATCATGATGGTTAACTTTAAAACTTAGTCTATACATTACAACATTAAGATGGAATGAGGCTGAAATTTGAAGGCAGAATAGATCACCACCTAGAGATGTCACATTTGGGTCAAATAAAATAAATGATGAGACTTTGAGAGATCCTCCTTATGGAAAGGATAAGTACATTTTGCTGTTGTAGGAGATATGATTGATTATGTTGTAAGGGAGTATATTTATTTAAAATTGAAAGCATGGGGTGAAGCTTGTCTGAGAGTGTTGGGCAGCCTAAGGGCTGAACTATCGTGGGGTTATTTTTGGTTACCCAGAATCTATTCTTCTAGTTGAAGGGTGAGTCTTAGTAAGGCTGGGCCCTTCCTCCCCACACTAGAAGCCAACAGGCTAAATAGAAACCACAGTAGAAACCAGAGCTCTCCCTGCCTATCGGCAGTTAGAACACAAGCATACAACTCGACTTGGCCTAGCAAGTGGGCCTTTCCAAAACTTGAATCTTGAATGAAGGCCTAATTTCACAGAAAAGGTAGAATATAATTCATGGCCACACCAAAGGTGCAGGTATGTACCCTAATTAAGGTTGAAGCAACAAGGTTTTGACCGAGTATCTTGCTGCCTGATCTCCCGAGGTTTCCATTTCTAGGCTTGGTTCTCTAGCTTTTATGGTGCAAGGAGTATAACCACACACAGCCCCCAGCCTTACTTTACTTTCCATTTACCAGAGGAAAGAAAGAAGCTCTTTCTTCCTTCCTCATTCTCAGATATCCCTGACAAGGGCTCAGACCATCTTAGGTAGGCTCACATACCTAGTCCTTGTGAAATCTTTGCAGACAAATGGAGAGGGATTATCGTTGGCTAGGTGGACTCCATGCTGCCCCTTCTTCATACCATCACAAAGAAGTGTGGTACTAAGGAACCACCTGATTAACTGAATGCAGACAATTCTTCAAAGGAAGAATTCTTCTTTGTCAGGCAAAAACAAAAGATGCTCATAACACAAATTATAGAATTTCAGAACTAAAAGGAAACAGAACTCATCTATTTCCTTTTTCACAGATGAGGAAATCATACAGGGTATAAAATAATAAAGGCCACAAGAAAAGTAGAGTACTACAGTGGGCAAAGGAGAAGAGAGAACCCCTTCAGTTGAGGATCTCAAGGAGGGCTAGATGAAGGTGGGGAGGTTTGACCTGGGACCTGACAGACACAAAGAGTAATGTGTTTGTCTTATACTTACCAGCAGAATTACTGACTTCCTTTCTGACCACAGTCTGTTTATCTCAAGTTCCAGCACCCATAACTTCCTTGACTTTTTAGTACTTACTCACTTGGCTTTGATTTCTCTTTCAAGTTCCCTTCATGACTTAGGGCCCCCATCTCTACTGGCCAGACCTGGTTGCCTGTTTGGACTTGGTCCAGTTCTCTGACTAGCACGTGTATTAGCTGGAAAAGTTCCAAATCTCAGCCTGTGAGATTAAGTGACTCCCCTGGAGGTCTCTTAGGGGTACTGAGGTGCAGGACCACAAACAAAAATGCCTTCAGGTGTCAGACAAGTAACAAATGTTTGAAGTATCTGGTTATTACTTAACACACAAGTGGTTTATTTATTTATTTATTTTAATTTTTTAGTGCTAGGAATGAACCTAGGGCTTCACACAGGCTAATAAAGTCTTACTTAAAAACAAAAGCAGCCAGGAAAGATTACTTATCAGTGACTTGGGAGGCTGAGACAAGAGGATTGCAAATTCAAAGCTAACTTCAGTAACTTAGTGAGTCTAAGCAACTTAGATTCTATCTCAAGATAAAAAATGAAAAGGGCTGGGGATGGGGCTCAGTGGTTAAGCACCACTGGGTTCAGTCCATAGTACAAAAAAACAAAAGCAAACAAAACCATCTGAGGTCTAATTGCCGCTTTTGCTGTAAGTAGTTTGTGATTCTTGGGCTAGATAAATCCTGAGTTGCCGTGACAGGTTCAGGAAAACCTAAGTCCCTTATTGTAACTGTATGGGGTCAAGGAACTGCAAAGGAATTCGAATCCAGTCCAGGGTTCACATTTACAGACTGGTTTTATGAAATGGTGGGACATTCTGTGAAAATCAGAATGTTGCTGAGAGAAAATCATAAGGGAGGGACTGACCTAGGTAACAAAGTGACCCCCTTCCCCACGACTGTCGGGTGATAGTTCCTCCGTACTTCGGGGGCTCAGAGGCAAAGCGTTTGTCTAGCATGCGTGAGCCCCTGGGTTCAATCCCTAGTACCGCCCCAAAACCCCAAAACAAAACCCTCTAGGTTTCAGGATTCTGCTGGGCGGTAATTAAGCTCCTAGGTATTATGGCTCCCACGTCCCCTCGGACTCCATCACCGGCTTCCCATTAGACCAGGCTGCTCAGAGTCACTAAGCAGCTCCTGGTTCATTTATCCCTCCCTTTCCGAGCCTGCTGGCGTCCCACTTCTTCCCTAAGGCTGTCCCCAGTGGCCGGGCTGAGCGCTCGCCCCGCGGCGCCTGCTGCTGACAGACCACGGCACCTGTCGCGGCCTGCGTCAGGCCACCAGGTTTAGACGCGAATATAAACAGACGCTCACTGCAAGACTGGGCCCGCCTCCCCGGCGGCGGCGTGTCCCGAGCACGTCCGCGCGCCCCGAGCAAAACAAATGAATGAACGCCGGACTCGCCGCCCCGCCGACGAGCTAGCAGAAAGCGCCTCTGGCCTCGTAACTCGGAGGAGTTCTCCCGCGCCAGGCCCTACACTACGCGCCCTCCCACGACCCCGCACGCGGCGAAGAGGTGAACCCGAGTCGCGATCGCCTAAGGCAAGGACGGCCGGCCGCCAAAGAGACCCGGTCTCCCATAGGCCAGGGCGATGTAAGGGGCGGGCTCATTTCGTCGAAGAGGGCTGAGTATTGGTGGATTCTCCACACTGAGGGCTGGGATTGGCTGCCCCGGCCTCCCGGCGCGGAGCGGGAGAGGGAGGGCCGAAGGGCGTGGCCGGTGCGCGGTCCCGCCCCAGCGTTACGGGAGCTGGCGGGAGGGCCACGGTGGTTGCCTGGGACCCCCGGCCTCGGGCTTCCTCATGGGACTGCGGGGCCGCTCAGGACTTGCGAAGGTTCGAGGTGCGGTGAGTAGGCAGTGTCTGACATACGTGTCGGGGTGCCGGGCGTTGGGAATACCTCCCTGGACCGCCCCCGCGCGTGCGGTCTGGCTCCCTCCGCTCTGCGGTCTCGCCCGGGGCCCGGGGCCCGGGGCCCGGGGCCCGGGGCCGTGCGGGCTGGAGGGCACAAAGGCTTCCTGCGGGTGGGGGCGCCTCATGCCTTCGCCTCCATCTTGCATACTGAACCGGACTGAGTTGAGGGGCGGGAAGCGCGCTGGGGAACGGCCGTGCGCGGCAAAGGCCTGCGGAGCGGGCGCGTGTCTACACATCTGGCGGCTGCGCCGCTGCGCCGCGCGTCGGCCTCCGCGCGGGGGACCTCTGCTCCGCGATTCCCGAGAACGCAGCCAGGGTCATTCCCACTGGAAAGATCGAGACGAACGATTGTCCCTCTCGCTCTATGGAGATCGATGCCAGGGCTAGGAACAACGGTGCCTTCCTATCTCCGTGAACGTAGCAGAGGGAGAAAAACAAAATGTCTCACTTTTTAGGCTTGAAGAGCTACCCTTTCCAGCTGTCATCACTAGAACAGTTCTTAGCAGCCCAGGAGTGCTTGTCCAAAACCCATTACAGACCCTTTATAATTACTAGGTTGGATTCAGTGTATAGTTTGTAATAAAAGCGGAAACCTGCCACAAGCAGGGCAGATTGGTCCTCACTGGAAATCGTGGTGGCGAGGGCACGAAGGGAAGTAGCTTTGGCGTAACCCCAACAGCTCTCAGATGTAGAGTATGATGACAAAGGGTTTGGTTAAAAGAAATCCAAGTCAGTGCTTCTCATCTTGTTCCCTCCACGCTCTTTCTTCAACATCTGGGTAAATACTGGTCCACTCAGCACAGAAAAAAGCAAAGGACTCAGTTTCATCTCTTCTGGGAAACTTTTTAAAGTTTTTCCCCATCCTGAAACATTATCACTGCCTCTTTTGGGCCGCTTTCTATGGCCAGTGTTTTTACACATAGCTCTGTGTTGTGGTTTCCCTAGCCCCTAGCATGATGAAGGCACTTGGCAATGGAAGGAAGCCGAAGAAAACAAAAACAGCAGTGAAGCCAAAAGTTGACAAAATAGGAACTATTGTTCCTTTAACTTGTTGGGCCAATTAATTCTCTCAGGATAGGGAGGTAGCTGAGCTCAGGCTAAGTCAAATCAGACTAAAGCTCTGCCGAATTGCTGAGTTAACAACTCTGGGTAAATTAACTTCTCTGCACCTTAGTTTCCTCATTTGTAAAATGGGGATAGTAATAGTACCTATCTCGTGGGAAATGAGGATTAAATTAAATACTGATAATAAAATGCCTAAGATAGTTCCTGGCACAAAGGAAATATTTAATAGCTATTAGCAGTCATTAGGATAAAAATAAACAGATACTTGAGCAGACTCACCAATACTAAATATCTGTATAGTACTTGACCCTTCAGACTCTCTGCTTTTGGGGCTTTATCTGATCCTTGATTTAAAAAAAAAAAAAAAAACTTACACCTTTCCTGATTCTCTCCTCATGGTAAAAGTATTCCATAGATTATCTGTTTATGTTTCTACAGTCTTACCACCTACTAGAGATTGACTGGCTGCCAAATAACACTTTGACCAAATATCACAGCAGACTTTTATTTTTATTATTGTTATTGTTATTTTGATATGGGGAATTGAACCCAAGAGGGCTTAACCACTGAGCTACACCCTCAGTCCCTTTTTATTCTTTTTTTTTTTTTTTTTTTTGGAACCAGGGATTGAACTCAGGGACACATGGTCACTGAGCCACATCCCCAGCCCTATTTTGTATTTTATTTAGAGACAGGGTCTCACTGAGTTGCTTAGGGCCTCTCTAAGTTGCTGAGGCTGGCTTTGAGCTCGAGATCCTCCTGACTCAGCCTCCCAAGTCGCTTGGCGTGCGCCACCACGCCCGGCTCCTTTTTATTCTTTATTTTGAAACAGGGTCTCACTAAATTGCTGAGGCTGGTCTCGAATTTGCAATCTTCCTTCTTCAGCCTCCACAGTTGCTGGGATTACAGGTGTGCCCCACCATGTCTGGCCACTGTAGACTTTTCATGTGATCTGTTACTCAAATTGGTCATGTGACAGCAGAGGCATGAAATAGATGGGACCTGATGTGACTAACAAAAAATCTTTAGGATAAGAGACAGAAAAAGTCTTTTTATATTTTGAGACAGGGTCTCACTAAGTTCCTTAGGACCTTTACAAAATGCTGAGGGTTAGGGTGCCATTCTTCTGCCTCAGCCTCTTTAGTTGTTGGGATTATGGGAATATGGCACCACATCCAGCTAGAAAAAGTCTTTAGCAAGAGGCAGAGTTTGTGTAGGTGAACTTTGAGTGATTTCCCTCCTTAGAACTAAATCTATTCTCATGAAGAAACTGTTTCCTGCCTTTAAATTTGTTCATAGACAT
This sequence comes from Glaucomys volans, assembly GCA_020662805.1. Lineage (NCBI taxonomy): Eukaryota > Metazoa > Chordata > Mammalia > Rodentia > Sciuridae > Glaucomys > Glaucomys volans. Next base: position 9,956 of record JAJEJO010001542.1, read on the forward strand.
GTGAAAAGTAGAAGAATTTCCTGTTGGCTTTAGACCTTTTGGCTGACCTACAGGTGCCAGATGCAACCCATGGGGGGTACTACCTCTCTTCCAGGTTTTCTTGTACCTCATATGGTTACAGGAAACAGGCTGAAGTGTAATTTCCTTCCAGCTGTAAGCCCCACTTGGCATGTCGGCTTCTCTTTAAATTATTTGGCATCTCCAAAACAAGTACCTTCTTTCCCTTTCTTGTAATTCACAGGAGAAATTCAAATATGTGATTATGTTTTTAGTATAGCCACACTGCTCTTATGTTTTTATATAGCCACGATACTATTTTTTCTGGAAATGCCCTTACAGCTGTGACATTTCATAATTAGCCATTAAAAAATTGCTACAAGGTGTGACCTTTTTCAAGGGCCTTGTTGCAGAGGCCTTCAGGACAAGGACCATTTCCTTCTGTGTGCCTGGCATGTGTGCACTTGTTCAGTGGTTATAAAGCCATTGTTCAAGACCATCCTACTTACCAGCCTGGTGTTTCTGAACCATTAGTGTGCTTAGCAGGTCATCAGGAGATTCTGCTAAAATGCAGGTTCTGGTTGCTAGGCTGTAGGTGAGACCTAAGTGTCTGCATTTCCAAAAAGCTCTGAGGGGATATGGGTGCTGCTGGTTCTAGATCACACTTTTGAATAATGAAATACTAACCTAAATATGTTTGCTTATTTGTGTATTTAAAGATTGATTTTATTTTTGCAGTTCTAGAATCAGGCAGCACTTCATTCCATAAAATAAAATAAGTATTTCTTCTGTGTTTACCTTTTAGAAGGTAAACAGGTTTTTTGGGGGGATGGTGGTGGTGGTGGTGGCGGTGGCAGTGGTGATTATTTGGGACTGGGCTCAAACCTAGGGCCTGGTGCATGTGAAGCATGCACCCTGCCACCGAGCTACACCCCCAACCCATCATGTTTTATTTTCTTACGGTATTGGAATAAAATCTTACACAGGATTTTCTCTTTATTGTTTTATTCTATTCTTAGCAAGTCCATTATCTTGCTAGATGATTTGAGGAATCTGAAGTCCTTGTATTGTAATAGGATTTTTAATAAAAGCAATTGAGATAGGTAGGTTGAAAGGAAGGTAAGAGGAAATGAAGGGAGAGATGAGCACAAAAGGGGTGTACCTCTGTCTTGTATATTTTAGTTAGATGGGACTGCCTCTTTAGCTCTGGCCTTCCTAGCAACCAAAGCAAAGAGGGAGGTTTTTATAAGTTCTGCTAATACCTATAAAGTAAAAACTGGCTGTTCAGTAGAAGCAACTGTTTCTATTAGTGAGACCATAGAATTCTTCTTTCATGGGTTTCCCAAAGAGGACATTGTAGTACAATTAATGGTATTCTTCATAGTATCTCTTGAGAAAATGGGTAAGATTCTTATTAGTCTTTATATGTGTAGCCTGACGGCCTCCCAGAAAGCTGTCAGTCTAGGAAATACAGTGGCCTGTGAAACACAGCCATGTGGTCCTAGTACAGCTTCTTCTGATAATAGGAGTGACTTGTGTTACAGGAAAGCTATTTTTCTGCTTTGCTCTTTGGTGGGAAAAATTAATTTGAACACATTTATTTCAGTATTTAGTCCTCGGTATCCTTGTTCTTTGAGCTTTGATGCAGACATTCTACTGACTGGGGAGAAGGCCCAAGAGCTCGGGATGAGGGGAGGGGTGACTAGGAGCTCAGCCATGCTCCTTGTAGATGTGGCAGTTGCATGTCTCTGAAGCCTTTTACAGACCTTGACCTTGCTGTGAGGCAGGCTGGTGGTTCTATTCAGTCAGCCAAGAGGTGAGTGGGTGAGAAAGTGAGGGGACAGGCAGCCTGGTTCATGCCCTCCTCAGCATAATGATCTACAGGGACCCAGTGTCTCCTCCCACAACTGTGGGGGGCTCCTTCTGTTCTGTGGATCCAAAGCAGAACTTAAAGAAGCAGTCCCAGGGAGGAAGAGAAGGAGGATATCAGTGCCTAAGGGCTCAGGAAGGGCCTCACTCTATCCCTCTGTAGCTTTGAGCCTGGTCTTCATTTTCACTGTGCTTTGATTTCACCTGCAGGGAAGGTTGGGCTGGTCTGAAGGACTAAGGGACTCCAGGCTGCCTTCTGTAGCCAGGGAAGCAGTAGGTGAAACAGCAGTTGCTCTTGGCCATTGACCTCCAGTCTCCAACCTGCAGTCTTAACAGTTTTCCTACACCATCCCTGCTCTGAGGTGGGCCTCAAAATCACCTCTTGTGGCTGTTTCCCTTTCATGTTGCCATCTCACTTGGCTTGGCCTCTGCCTTGACACTCTTTTCTCCTATAAATCCAGTTCCCCCAGAAGTGTTGAATGCAGCCACCTGCCCTGTGAATCCTACCCTCCCACCTGTCCCCTTGCCTTGGTTCATACTCAGGAAGGTGGAGGAGCAGGGAGAGCCGCTTCATATAGCTCATTGGTCATGTTCTGCCACCGTGTATTCATGGCATTTATATCTGTACCTGTGGCTCCTGTGAAAACAGGTTTCACCAATAGGAGCCCAGAACTGGTTAAGGCTTGCTCTATGAAGCAGTACCTGGCCCCTGTGCCAGCAAAGGTAGCCATCTGTAGACTCGGATGCACAGATAGACCCCTGCCAGAAAGGAATTTCCTGGACATAGTTGGGATAAATGGGAGTGTTATAAAGGGAGTTCATGATTGAAAGAATCTTAGAAGAGTCCTTTTTTGTTGTGAGAATGGCTCCCCAGTGGATTGTTTCTCTGTTTGAATGATTTAGTCAAGAGTGAATCAGCTCCCACCCCCCATTCCCAGTCCCCTTTTCTCTGTCCTGGATAGGAATGAGTGGGGGAGCAAGCCTGGCAACTGTGACAGGACTGCCTGAGGGTGATCAGCAGATAACAGGAAGGGTCAGATGGCCAGGCTTACAGAGTTAACATTACCACATATACAGTGCTGAGCATATTTTTACCATAGGGCAAGAGTAAGCCAAGCCTTCCTCACCCCTAATTATATCCTGTGGGTCATATAACCTCTGTGGGTCCTGGAAACTAATGGAGGATTTTAATAGCAAAGTCCAGGTGGTCCCTAGAATATGCAAAGCTTATGTGGCCTGTCTCTTGGTTTGGTCAGGGACAGGGCAATTAGTGTGTTCATACATTCTTGGGTGATGGTGTGATTCATTGCTTATTGCTTATTTGTCTGTATTCTGATGCCTGTTGTCATTCAGCACTTTCTCCTGAAGCTTTTCCACAAGGCAGGAGACCAGAGAAGGTCTCTGCTCCATTATGGAGCTACTGTAGTCCAGGAACACTGTTGAATTTGTGGCTTGAGAGCAGAGGCCCCACACTGAAGCTGATGAGCCAACATAGCCAAGTGGTACTTTTCAGTGTGAGCAGTCTGTTGGGCTGCTCCAAAAGGGATGCACTCTATCTAGAAGGAGGGTCCAAGCAGAAGCCCACCCCCAAGGAACAGTTACTACATCAGGGACTTTTCCCTCATTACCTCTATCCCTGTCAGTTTCTTTGTATTTAGTATCCCTTTCTTTGTATTTAGTAGAATTTCATGTACAATTTGGAAGGTATACTTGCTTTTATTCTTTTCTTTCACATCATGTCTAATTCTCATAAACTATGCAATGTAGAGGAGGGACATGATTTATTAGGCAGATCAATAAAATAAGGTTGTGAAGGAACTGCTTATCCACCTGCATTCTTTTTTTTTTTTAAGTACTATTTCCATGAAAATCATTGAATTTCAGACCTCCTTACCTGGTTGATGAAGGGCCTCTGGCCACACCAGTAAGTCTAGTTTAGGTTTGTGTGTGCCCTTGTAAACTACTTAAGGGTGTCTCCTGAACAGCTTAGAACAGTTACCGTAGCTCTCCACACTCCATCTTTTGAACAGTGAGGTCCAGACAAGACAATGCATCCTCAAAGCAAAATGTCTGCACTTGTCTTCCCCTGGCTTCATCTTACTGCAGCACTGTCTCAGACCTCTTAATGAGGGTCATAGGGAGCTCTGGCCATTGAGAGAATTTTTAGGATTGGAGCAAGAAGTAGATTGAGGTTGCGGGTCAGATTCAGCCTTTCACCCTAATTTCTCCAGCTTGTGGGCTCAGCTTATTCGCACAGTTGTGAAATCACAACGTACCTGCAAATGTCTTCGTATGCAGTTTCTTAAAGAGCCACAAGGTGAGGATGTGGTTTCATAAAAATCACTGTCTCAGCAGGACTTGGTCACTCTGTCCTTCCACCAGTCTTCTCCTCCTACTCTGTGCTTTTCTTTTGTCACTGATTCCCTGGTTGGTTCATAAAGAGCTTGGGTTCTGGAGTCAGACAACCCTGGACTTGACTCCTGAGCCATGGTTTCCCCATCCGTGAAGTGAGAGGAGGCCCTGCCTTCAATGGGATGCTGCACTCGCACGTACTGATGGGAATCTGGATTGACAGCACCCAGAGGCTCCTGGCAACCTGTGTAGGTCCTCTGCACCTCAGCATTTCTGCTTCTGGCTGGCTGTGCTGTGGATGCGCCAGTATGCATGCGGATGATGCATATTCATCACAGCATTATTTGTAGAAGCAAAGATTCATAATAACCCAAATACCCATTAATAAGGGTCTGGTGAAATAAACTGGAATATATCCTGTGCAGTGAGGAATAAGGAAGCCTGTGTATTGGTAAGGAACCGTTTCCAAAATATTTTGTTTCTGAAAAGCAACTAAAATAATTATGTTTGTGTACACATGATGCAGGAATCATACACAAAAACTACTAAGATAGCTTACCTGTGTTTGTGGGAGTATCTGGTGGTAAATATTTTGATTTATATGAAATATTTTGACTGCTATTTCTCCTGGGTCACTCCTTTGTTCCTTCCTTGTAAGGTGACCTGTTAACACTGATTCTGTCAGTGCCCTCATGACAATATTGATAGTAGCTGACACTTAGTGCATGTGCTGTGCCAGCCATTATTTGAAATGTTCTGCATGCACTGACTCATTTCAGTGGAAGAACAGGGGACATGGACAGAGAGACTTTCACATCTGTAGTGCATTTTATATTTGAGCCATATATTACCTGTACAAAACCAAAGTTGGTTTTCTGACTAACTCCTGCCCTATCTGGTGCTTGTGAGAATTAAATAAGTGTGCATGCTCTCCTGAAGGGTCACTTCTGAAGTGGGCTGGAGCCTCATGTGCCTAGGAAGGGCACAGGGAAGACTCTAGTATTCCAGTGTAGGGTGGTCTCAGGTGTATGTGGTTCTCACCCTGGTTGTGTTTCCTGGCATGTAAGCCAAGCATGATGAGCTTGCAGCTGCGGCCTCCTCCCCCTTGGCAGCTTCCCCTGCTGCCAGCAGCGCCTCTCTTTCATGCTTTGCCTCCAGTCTCTGAGGAAACAAAGCTATTTCTGTCCACATTTGAGCTTTGAGGTTGCCTGAGTGCACTGCAGGTGGCTGCTGACATCCTGGGTGTTCCCAGTTATCTTACCTCCCTTCCAAGTTCTCCCAAAGTTGTTCTTCTGTTAGCTTTTCAGCCCAGCACCATCCTGCCCTAGCAGCAGCCCTGGCTGACCAGCTTGGACCAGGAGTTGTCCTGTATCTCTTCCCATTTGCAGGTCCAGTTCCAATTCTTTTCCTCTGCACTGAGTGCCCACCTTGTGTTCTTCTGCCCACCTGGATCTCTCTCACACATGGACAAACCCCAGTCTCACCATTACCACCTGGTTTCCAGAGCTTCCCTCAGCTATCAACATCAGCATGAGCCCAGGCTAGCTCCAGGCACAATGAGTGCACACCTGTAATCCCAGTGACTTGGGAGGCTGAGGCAGGAGGACAGAAAGTTCAAGGCCAGCCTCAGCAGATTAGCAAGACCTTCAGCATCTTAGCCAGACCTGATCTGAAAATAAAAAGGACTGGGTATATAACTCAGTGGTAAAGTGGCTGGATTTAATTCCTAATAACATGACCAAAAAAGCCAGGCCAGCATGAAAAGGGTTACTGATCTCTCCTTTAGATCCCTGGCCATCCTTAGAATGAGAAGCCCAGCCTGGTTCACAGCCTGGGCATGTGGTTCTGTGCTCTGAGAGGGCCCTGCCTCCTCTGTCAGGCACACCCAAGCCCCATAAAAAGTATCCTTCCTTGGGCCCAGTTGGGGGCAGGGCATGCCCTGACTTGCTATTCTCCAGGGTAGAAGGGCTACAGATAGGGATAGGCCCAACCACCTGCCAGTAGGCAGACAGGCTGTTGTGACATAATACCACTGTAGAGCTGTGCTCAGAGAGGGCCCAGCTGGGTCTCTGATTCAGTGGGGTTAGGTCAAAGGGACCACATGAAAAGTTGTTGTAGGCAGGGCCCTAACCTTGACTCTGACTTGAACTGGGAGAAGCTGAGCACTCAGGCAGTATCCTCCAGAGACCCTACTGAACTTCACCTGACCCTTGTCTTCCACAGTCAGCAGGTGAAGTAGGTTTTCTTTCATTACTGTGAGTCTGGTGTGCAGCAAGAGGGCCTGGGGCAGCTGCCCCTCTAGCCTGTCCTTCGTGTAATATGTCAAGAGCTGCATGTGGGCAAACCAAGCAGTGACAAGAACAGCCTAAGGAAGTTAAAACCTTTGTTCTTCAGAGTTGCAGAACTGAAGAAGTATCTAGTGATTGATTAGGTGATTAAGATCAGGATTGTATCTTTTGGCCACAAACCTCCACCTGTCAGAAGGCACCCACCAGCCTCCCATCATCCATCTCCTATATAACCTCACAGGAATATGGCACTTTAGGACAAGATGGACCTCCATATCCCGATCAGCTGGCTAATCATCATAAAGTTCCTTCTTAACTCCTGCCCGACATCTCCACTGATCACCTCTGTTGTGCTACAGGCAGACCAAGTCTTTTGCACCTTAACACCTATACTGACCCTCTTGGGTCCCTCCTACTGGGGACAGTACCAGCCACTATAAAAGAAGAGAACAAAATGTGCTTCAGTGTCCCCTTTGAAAGTTTTGAAGCCAAAGTAAACCTAGATCTTAGCACTCCCTGTGGACATAGTCACCATTTTCTCTTTTCCTTTGGCCAAAATGTTTGCCTTAAACATTAAAAACCAAGGTTTCCTGGAAACTGATGTAGAAAAATCTGTTTTTCTCTCCTATTGCCCTGTTTTGTAGGGAGTGGAAGGCTTCAGAGGAGCCCTGACCTAGGGACAGCTCCATGGCCCTGGGTGAAGAAAAGGCAGAGCTGGAAGTATCTGCAGATGCCAAGGCCCAGTCCTGTGGGAGATGGAGCTGTGGGGAGCAGAAGGTGGATGTGCTGGGGCCCATGAACCAGGAGCAGCCCTTGTGCCTGGAGCCTGAGGGAGGGCTGGCCTCTCCTGTGTGGGGGGCAGAGGGATTACCTGCCCCTGCTGACACCTGCAGAGTTTACCTGCCCCAGGCCAGTGCTGCCAGCAGAGCATTGGTAGCTGATAGGTCTAGGCCTGCCCCCAGTGGCCTGCTTCCTCCTGCCAGCATGGGAACTGGAGATCTCTTGCACTCTGTGGAAAGCCAGGTGGGTAATAAGGCAAATGGGACTGTGCGTTGACACAGTGCTGTCCCTTGAGTGTGTGTGCATTTCCTCACCATCTGACATCCTTTCCCAGCCATGGTGCAGGTTAGAGAGTTGGAGGAGCCTGGGAATGAAGATTTCTATTTCAGGCTCACTTAGAGAGGTGGGCCTCTGGGCCAGTAGGGCACTCTGTCTGTGGTGTCTCCTGTTTCTCAAGAGCACAGCTGGTGACCTTTGAGGACTGGTAATGGTATGGCCAAGAGCCTGCTGCCCAGAGGGCTATACCAGGGGACAAGAGGAGCCCTGTTGTGTTTCTGAGGTGGTGATTTGAAGGATTCAGGAGGACCCTGGAACATTTGAGCTTCTGAGGGCCCTAGACTTGAATTCCCTTGGGATCAGGATACCTGTCAGAACCTTGGATCCCCTGTGGTGGGCAGCACTCTCTGTGGTTAAGAAGAATTCCTTGGGTCTCTGACTGCAAGGGACCCAATAAGAGATCACCTGGGACAGGGAATCCTAATAGGTTCTGAGAATGTGGCCAAGTCACTGAATCTTTCAAGGCCTCTTTATAATGGGGAGGTGACCCCAGTGATCTGTCCCTTTCAGTTCTGATATTCTATATCCTTGCCAAAACCTTTCCTAGGAACGGGTTTGATGTTCTTGATGTCATTGTGACCTTGGCTGCTGCTTGCTTCCCCCATGGGCCCCATCCTGGGGGGTGGACTCTGAGTGTGACTGGGAAGAAACAAGGCTGGGAGCCCCGTGACTGGGAGCAAGGGACTGGGAGATGCAGGCACCTAGGCTGATGTGGCAGGGCAGGCAGCAAGCCAGCCAGCACAGAAGTGGGCAGTTTCACCAGAGTGTGTTTATTCATTGTCCTAGTGCCTGGTGGCATTGGGCGCTTCCCGTATGCTTTGCTTCATGAGTTCAGTGACCCTTTCCTCCTGAGGGGGCAATGCTGTTACCCTCCGCACTCTGCACGCCAGAGAAGTGACGCTCAGTCTTAGCTCTGGAAGGTGACAGTTTAGGTTGAGACTGGTTCCAAAGCCCATCCCTTAATGGCCGTGCTGTCCTGCCCTGCCCTGCCTCTTTTGGGGCTAAATTTTTCACTGAGCTAATTAAAAATTCAAAGTGAAGAAGCTGAGATGAGGGACCATTTTGCCAGAGTTCACCTACCACTGGGGAGCAAGCTAAGCAGGGTACTTAGCAGGTGGGGCCTGCTGGGTTTGGATCTCCTTTCAGTTAGCAGAATGATTGAGGGTAACCTGCCCAGGACTCACTTAAAGAATGGGCAGTGCTTTCCAGCTTCAATATGACAGAGCTGGGTTTTGCTTGCTCACAAACTGGATATCCATGGAGGAAGAACTTTTCAAAAGGACTGGGGACATGGATATCAGCTGTGGGGAACACTGCCTAGGGCAGGCTGAGTCTGCTGGGCCTCTAGCAGTAGGCACTCTGCTTCTTGCTTTAGGCCACAGGCGTTTTACGTTTTGAGATCTCTGAATACCATCATGGCCCACAGGAAAACTCCTGGGTGGTCATGTGAAAAGAAATTGGTTTTGATTATTTTCACCTGAGTGTCTCTTTGTGCCTCTTTCCATTGCAGGTGGAAGAGACCAAGCCTTTTGTCTCCCAGGAGCTACCTCAGAGTGCTGACATCCCCAGAACTACAGCTCTTTGCTCAGGACATGACACTGATACTGAAGATGACCCTTCCCCAGTTGGTTCCCCCTGGGTGCTCAGCCAACAGCCTCAAATCTCACGGTTCTCTTTCCCTTCACCTTCACGGTGGAAATCTGTGGTAAGCACAGGGACTGCTGCTCCTCAGCTGTCCAGCGGCAGTGTCTCTGCCTCCTCAGGCAGCAGTCTCCAGAGTCAGCAAGAAAAGATGGAAACTCAAAATGGCTCCATTGCCAAGATCTGCTCCTCCCTGGAGCTGACTGTCCCTCAGAATTCCCCTTCTCTGGTGGGGTCAGGGTCTCAGCTTCAGTGGTCATCACCGTCTGCAGCTTCTGGGTGTGATGCTACTGGCTTGGGCCAGAGGCGCCTCTCCTTCCAGGCTGAGTACTGGGCCTGTGTGCTTCCAGATTCCTTGCCTCCTTCCCCTGATCGCCAGTCCCCCCTCTGGAACCCAAATAAAGAGTACGAAGACCTGTTGGACTATACTTACCCACTGAGGCCTGGGCCTCAGCTCCCAAAGCAATTTGCTAGCCATGCGCCGGCTGACCCTGTCCTGCAGGACTCAGGTGTCGACCTGGATAGCTTCTCTGTCTCTCCAGCAAGTACTCTCAAATCGCCCACTAATGTCTCCCCCAATTGCCCACCAGCACAGGCCCCTACCTTGCCTTTTTCTGGGCCCAGAGAGCCAAACCTTAAGCAGTGTCCCTCTGGAGTGCCCCAGAAGCAGGGCAGCGTGAGCCTAGCATCTTGGAGCCAGCGTGCATCCACCCCAAGAATCCCAGGAAGTAGAGCTGCCTCTTGGGAGAGCAGAGAGACAGCCCAGAGGGGTGCAAAGGATGGGCTTCCTGTGGGTAAACACCTTGAGGTGGGCTCTCCCCAGCTGAGGATAAGAGACAGAAGAGGGCCTTCACCCAGGCCAGAGAGGGAGAAGAGGACCAGCCAGAGTGTCCAGTGCCCTGCCTGCATGGAGTCTGGATGGAAATCAGAAGAAGAGATGGAGAATGACGATGAGTATCTTGCCCTGCCCGCTCGGCTAACACAGGTTTCTAGTTTGGTTTCCTATCTTGGTGCCATTTCCACCTTGGTGACTCTGCCCACTGGAGTTGCTGAGGGGCAGAGCTCCCTGGAAGTATCAGACACTGATGGGCCAGCTTCCCTCCCATCAGACTCCAGCCAGAGTCAGCTTCCTTCTGGGGCTGTTCTCCAGGGACCTGGAGGTCCCAAGGGCCAGAATCACTGCTGCCTGCACAACTTTGTTCAGGCCCGAGACTCGGCAGGGAAAGGCAATTTGGTGAGCAGCCAGGTGCTGGGGGTCTCCTCTAGACTGCTGAAAACACCCCCCTCCTTGTCAGCTGTGCTGGACAGGTGGCCATTCTCAGACCCAGATGCTGAAAGGCAGGAACCCAGAAAAGAGCAGGAGAAAGCCTCACTGGTGCAGTGTGTGCAGGTAAGGACCTGAGGCAGGGCAGGGGGTTGTCTTGTCGTCTTCCCCTGTCCACAAACTTCACAATAAAACTTGCTGACAATGACTGGTACTTTTCATGTTCCCAGCCCCATGCTTACAGTGCTTATCCAGTAAGTACTGTTATCATTTTACTTTTTGGAGAAGAAGGCAGAGAGTTGAGGGCCAAGGCCAGGAATCAGACCCGGGTGGCTTCTGCAGAGCCTGACTCTTAACCACTAGCCCCAGCTGCTTTTTCCTCTCAGGTATTCTGCACAAAGGGTTCTTGTGCAGGTGCCCTTAGGAAACACTGGGCTTTGCAAAGGTAGTAGGTTTTGACTGCAGGACTTCTCAGTGCTTCCTTTGCCACAGTGGTATACTCCACAGAGTTAAGGGCTGTTAGATGTCCCATGTCCTAGACTTCTCAGCCTCTGAACCTCCTTTCATTGGCTGCCTATTAGAATCTGAAGGTGTGATTAATACTAGGTAGAATAGGGTGGTCGGGTCAGGCAGATCTGGGTTGTGAATCATGCTACTGTTACCTCTGGGATTTTTATCTCAGTCTCTTGAGTTTGCTTTTTTGTGAAATGTGGAACCCTGCCTCTTTGGGATAGTGTGTGGATTAATTTAAATAATTTACATTAGGACTTTGTGCAGTTCCTGACACTGGATGAAGGTTCAAGAATGTGCCTTTCCTCCCTCTCGGGGCATCCTGCTGCCCTGCTTCCCCACCAAACAGCAGAAGTGCTTGCCCACTGGGCATCCACACTACAGCATGGCACACAGTCTGTGAGCCCATGCTACCAACATGTCCTAATGTTCAAGTGGGGCTTTAACCTGCCTGAAGTCACGTGGGTTATCTTTGTCCTGTGTGGCAGGTAGGACCAATGTTATCAGTCATGTTATCTTTTATGGTAAAAGATGGAGATACCATGAGGTAAAAGTTTTCAGCTCTGAGTTCATGGTGATCAGGATTTAGTCATTTATTTAGCCATCTCTTTTCTCATAGAAATAGTTTGAAAGTAATGGTGCTACTCCAAGGACTGGTTTCCATGACAGACTTGCCTCTTCTGGGCTGCCCCAGTCCTTTGCCTTTGCTTTGCAGCTTCACTCCCATTGCAGGGCCTCTCATATTTGATATCACATCTGATTAAAGAAAGACAGAATCAAGTGGGGCTTCTCATTCCCCTGGCAGAGGGAGGTTGGGCATCATGGAATGGAAACAGGCAGGGGAGGAGGACAGAGGAGTCCGAAGGAAGACTCTGGAAAGGTGTGTGCCATTCCCAGAATAACCCTGATATTTTTAGCCTTTTGATTACAAACGAGTTTGGTCACTAACACCATGTGTTCATTTTTTTGTCTCTACAGACATTTTGCTGTCAGCTGGAAGAGCTAATCCGCTGGCTGTATAATGTCACAGATGTCACTGACCTTGGGTCTCCACCCAGGTCCAGTCTTACGGGTCTCAAGTCTTCTCTGCAGCTTTACAGGGTAATGTGTGGTCCTGGCTTCTGGTCTTTTCTCTCCCGAGAGTGGTTGCAAAAATACTTAATCACAAAATAAAATCTCAAATAACTGACGCCTAGCGTGTTGTAGCTCAATTGACTGTTTCACCTGAAACTAATCAGAGGGGCTTTTCAAATTCTAAGTGCTAAAAACTTTGTAAAATGCATGAGCTGATTCCCGGGCCAGATAGAATTAAGAAAATATACACTATAAATACTTCAGTGTTTTTGCATTTTGATTTTCTAAATGTCTCAGGGTTTATAATTTTTTTTAATTTATATGCTGCTCAGAGTATAAACCCAGTGCCTCACACATACTAGGGGAGCACTCCCCCAGTGAGCCCCACCCAGCCCTGAGGGTTTATAATATTGACCTACACTGTTACAGGACTACTAGTCTTATGTATCTGTTGAAATTAAGACTTTTCACTTGTATTAGCAGCGTGCCCAGTGGCCACAAATGTCTAGTGGCTGCCACTCCAAGCAGTGCAGACACAGAGCACTCCCATCTAAGAAGTTCTGATGGCTTTGCTAGTCTTTAAGTATCTGCACTGAAAATCGTACTGACTTCAGAGTGTCAATGGGGCATTCGGAGGAAGCAGATTTAAACAATAATCTGACATCAGTTTGCTTCTGTGTGTCTTTGAACTTGTTTGTTTTTTGTTTTTTTGTCTTTTTGCGGGGGTGGGAACCACCTTTTCATTAAGGTTCTGTTTTAAAAATACCTCATTGTGGGGCTGGGGTTGTGGCTCAGTGGTAGAGTGCTTGCCTAGCACACGTAAGGCACTGGGTTCGATTCTCAGCACCACATAAAAATAAAATAAAGATAAAAAAAATACCTCATTGTGAGGTTTAGTTAACTTGATCCTAGATTAAGCATATTGAATTGGATTAAGCATATTGAAATGACGTAATTTTTACCCTGAAGCCCGTGGAGCAAATCAGGCTCCACTAAAACTCAGGGGGAAGGTTGGTGAGGGAAAAACAGGTTTTATTCTAAACCAGTTTTGAGGAGGTTAGAGATCTTTCTATCCATCTTTGGAGAATGGAAAGCTTTTATGAGAGGGGAAAGGGATACAGTGGGACAAAGGTCAGGGATTTCACAGCATTCTCCCTCTTCCAGGACAACCTGGCCTTTCTTATCTGAGTCTCTGTTGCCTCTATCACATCAAAGGGAACCTCTACCTCCTGGGACCAGTATCTGCATCTTTTTAGATAAACCTGTTACCTTTTGAACTGAGGGAAGGAAAGGGCTTTCTTCAGAATACCCATGAGAAAGAGAGGTTGAAGATGGAGAAATAGATTCAGGAAAGGGGAGGAGAGGAGGCAGTAGCTCTAAGAACACAAAAACATTTTCATGGAAATACTTTGGTTAAAAAAAAAAAAAAGTATGAAAGCCTCCCCAGAATGTTGTTATAACAGCTAATACCATTATTGTCTGGTTGGTCAAGGCTTTGTAACTTCATGAGGGGCAGAGACAGCACTTGTGGTCTGAGCCTGATGCTGGTCTAGAAAGGGTTTTCTCTGAAATTGTACAACCTTAAAACCTGACCTTACCTTCAGCAGCAGAGAGTGCGATTTACAAGTTCCCCAGGCTGCACCACTCTGACTCAGAGCCTGGTTGGAACCACACCCAGGCGAGAGGGAGAGCCTTTGTTTTCTATCTCAGAACCAACCAAAATCTGGCCTGGGCTTGGGCAGGCTGGCCGGCCAGCTGCTCTACCATCAGGAATGCTGTTTGCTACAGTGTGGAGAGAGGCAGCCTGAGTTCCAGAAAGAGCTTGAGGAAGGCCCAGTCTCAGGTCCTTTGTAAACGGACCCCACGTGTGCATACATATATAGAGAGGAAGAGAGGAATTGCCCTGTTAGACTTATCTCAGTGGCCTTTCCTAGCCTGTCATGTCAGGTGCAGACAGATGAACCCCATTCCCTCCATTTTATCACTCATGCCATCCTCTGGACCTCAACTTCCAGGTTACCTAAAGCAACTACCAGGCTTTGTGGGTACATTTGAAATCTGAGCCAGGACTTGCTCTTACAGGTCAGTGAGGCCTAAGCCTATGTCACACAACTGTCACAAAGTAAGGTAGCACCGTCTACCCTTTCCCCACACAGAATGCTGCATGGTTCATGTATACGTATGAGTTAACCTTGGGTCCTGCTTAGCTCAAGACCTAGTATGAGTGGGGAGGTGGTGCCTGCCTATAATTTTAGCTACCCTGGGGCTGAGGCCTTGAAAAGTTGGGAGGCCAAACCAGAATGGTGGCACATGCCTGTAATCCACAACTCAGGAGGCTGAGCAGGAGGATTGTAAATTTGAGGCAATTTAGTAAGATTCTATCTCAAAATAAAAAGAGTGCTGGGGATATAGTTCAGTGCTAAAGCACCCCTAGTTCAATTCCCAGTATTAAAAAAAAAAAAAATCCATCTAGTATAAGCAAGTGTGCATGTTCACATATTAGATTTACTTATTTTTAAGGTGGCATCTGTGGGTGACCTTTTTTTGGCAGGAGCTGCTAGAGATTGAATCCAAGGATGCTTTATCACTGAACTACATCCCCATCCCTTTTGTTTTATTTTATTTTTGCAATCATAATAACCACAGAATTATGTATGAAGTTACACACAAGCCCATTGAGTTCTTGAGGCAAAAAGAGGGACATTGGAATGTAGTTATTGGTGTGTTCTTGAGCAGAGCCAAGAATATTTCTCCCAGTACCTCACAGATTCTCCATGTGAAAGAATAAATCTGAACACTTGCCATGTTCATTAAACAGTCTGGGATCCCTGACCCTGAATGTGTTTCTGGGTTTGCAGGTCACGTTTCTTGAATGTGTCACAGAAACAATTCCTGTTGTCATGAAGGGTTTCTATGAAATGGCCCAGCCCTTTTATTTTTTTATTTTGAGACAGGGTCTTGCTAAGTTGCCCAGGCTGACCTCATAGTTGTAGTCCTCTTGCCTCAACCTCCCAAGTTACTGGAATTACAGACAACCCACCACACCCATTTCCGTCTTCACATATTTTAACTGAGGCCTTTCCCATACTCTGTTGCACTGTCTTAACGCTTGGGCAGCATCTAAACTACATAGAGTACCAGGTATCAGGGCAAAGGAAGACGGAAACCAGGAAAATAGTAAATCCAAGAGTAAAATTATGGCTCCAAAAGTTAAGCACCAAGCCAGGCGTGGAGGCTCATGCTTATAATCCCAGCAATTTGGGAAGCTGAAGCAAGAGGATCCACAAGTTTAGTACCAGCCTCAGCAACATAGTGAGACCCTATCTTAAAAAATTAAAAGGGCTGGGGATGTGGTTCAGTGGTTACGTGTCCCTGGGTTCATTCCATAGTAAAAAACAAAACAAAAACAACAACAACAGTTATGCCCCTTGGATTAAAGATGATCAGTTTTGACCTAACACTTCTTAGTGGCTAGAGGAAGATTAAAACAATCAACTACAAGCCGGGCGCAGTGGCGCACGTCTGTAATCCCAGCACTTGGGAGGCTGAGGCAGGAGGATAGCGAGTTCAAAGCCAGCCTCAACAATTTTGCAAGGCTCTAAGCAACTCAGACCCTGTCTCTAAATAAAATATACAAAATAGGGCTGGGGATGTGGCTCAGTGGTGGTGTGCCCCTGGGTTCAATCCCCAGTACCCCCCCCCCCCAAAAAAAAAATCGACTACAAAGCTTGGAAGCTGTGTGGGAAAAACAGATGAGCTACTTGGGAAACTTGCCAGTTTCCTGGTGTTGAGGCAGTTACCCTGGGGGTCTGCTGAGGTGGAGGCAGAAGCTGCCAGCAGTCACTAATGCCATGTTGCTTGTTCTTACTTATCAGGTCCAGTAGAAAAGAGTTTATTTTGGGAATCCCATACTCTTGTGAGTCAATGAGAACCCTGTAAGATAGGGCAGAACAAGAAATCTGTTCATGAGCCAGCCTCGGTCAGGGAAAACTTGCCAAACCAAACAGGGGAAAAAGAAAATCAGCTCAAAGAAGATGAAGTTAAACTAGTGCACTGTTCACTTGAGGAATTCAGCAGACCAGCTTGTATCTTCCATTTTAGGGAAATCAAGCCACTTTGCATGGTGTTCATTTTAATAAGTTTTGTAAAACAATAATAACAAAGTTTTGTTTTTCCTTTTCTTTCCCTATGTGTCTTAAGCAATTTAAGAAAGATATAGATGAACATCAGTCTCTGACAGACAGTGTCTTGCAGAAGGGGGAGATTCTTCTTCAGTGCCTATTGGATAACACTCCAGGTGAGATGCTTAAGGGATTTTTGTTTAACATAATTGATTTTTGATTGACATATAGTTGTACCTATTTATGGGATACAGCATGGCATTTCAATATGTGTGTACGATGTGGAATGACCAGATTGGGGTAATTGATATATTCATCATCTCAAACACGTACCATTTCTTAGTGTTGGCAACATTTAAAATCCTCCGCACAAGCTATTTTGAAATAAACAGATTAATTATTGTCAACCATAGTTATCTTTCTAAGTGGGGTTGGGGATATATAGCCCAGTGGCACAGGCAAGCTCAAGGATTAAACCAGTCCTTGGCACTGCAAAACATTAGAAATTATTCCCCCCAACCAGCTGTTCTCCATACCCATAAATCATTCTATGATTAAAGAGATACCTACCCTTCTGTAAGATCAACGTTTTAGCTTCCACATGAGAACATGCAGAATTAGGTTTTTGTTGTTTAGTTGTTGTTTTTGTTTTCTTTGTGAGTGTGGAGCTGGAGATCCAATCCTGGGTTTCCTGAACTCTAGGCAAGCCCTCTATCACTGAGCTACAACCCCAACCCCCAGAATTTGCATCTGACTTACTCCACTTAATGTTCTATCCATGAATATGAAATGACAGACTTTCATTCTTTTTTATGCTTTTAATAGTCCACTCTATATGTACTTACTTTATCCATTCATACATCAGTGGACACTTAGGTTGATTATTAATTGTGCTGAACATGAACATTTGAGTGCAGGTGTCTCTGACATGCATTCATTTCCTTTGGATGGATACCCAGTAGTAGGACTGCTGGATCATGTGGCAGTTCAATTTTTAGTTTTTGGAGAACTTCCATATTATTTGTCATAGTGGCTCTGCTGATGTACATTCCTACCAGCAGTATCTGAGTATTCCCCCTTTTCCAAATACCTTTATTTTTTATTTTTTGTCTTTTCGATAACGGTCATTTTAACTACAACAAGATTATATCTCATATATTTCTATCATGATTAGTGATATTGAGCATTTTTTCATATATTTCTTGCCATTTGTGTATCTTTTTAAAAAATGTCAACATTCAGGTATTTTAACCATTTTTAAATCAGATTATTTGGGGTTTTTTGTTGTTACTGGAATTCCTTGTATACTCTGAGAGTTAATCCCTTGTCAGATGACTAGTTTATAAATACCTTTTCCATTCTGTAGGTCTCCATTGTGTTGTTTCCTTTGCTGTACAGAAGCTGTTTGTCAATGTAATCATGTCTGTCCATTTTTGCTTCTATTGCCTATGCTTTTGGGGTCATATCCAAAATGGCAAGACAAAAATCCTAAAGCCTTTCCTCACGTTTTATTCTAGTAGTTTCATAGTTTTAGGTCTTTTGTTTAAGTCTTTGATCCATTTGGGGTTGATTTTTAAACAAGGTGAGAGATGGGGATCATGTTTCAGTCTTGTGCATATGAATATCCAGTTTTCCCAGCATCATTTATTGAAGAAACTTTCACCAGGATTCTGCTGCCTTTGTCAAAAATCAATTGATTGGGGGCTGGGGTTGTAGCTCAGTGGTGGTGCGCCTGCCTGGCACACATGAGGCACTGGGTTCAATCCTCAGCACCACATAAAAATAAACAAAGGCATTGTGTCCATCTACAACTAACGAATATATTTTAAAAAAAAGTCGACTGACTGTAGATGTGTAGATTTCTGAGTTCCCTGTTCTGTTCATTGGGTCTATGAGTGTGTTTTTGTGCTTGAGGGTTTTTGTTTGTTTATGATTTTGGTGGGGTTTTTTGTTTTCTATTTCGTTTGCAGTCCTGGGGATTGAACCCAGGGTCTCACACATACTAGGCAACCACTCTACCATTGAGCTATATCCTCAAGCCATTTCATTTCATTTTGACAGGGCTCAAATTTGCCCAGGCTGGCCCCAAACTTGAGATCCTCCTGCCTCAGCATCCAGAGTAGCTAGGATTACAGGCATGTGCATCTGTGCCCAGCTTATGTGCTCGGGTTTCTAATTTAACTAGAGCTTAATCCCTCTCAGCAGCAGGCCCAGGGACCATGCTGTCCCTGGTGAGAATGCAGTGTTGCAGGAACCACCCCCACCTGCCTTAGAGTCACATGGGGACTTCTGGCAGCTCCTTATGTCATCATTGTCCCTACAAAACCAGGTTGGGGTAGTTGTCATTAAAAGTAAGCCTGTCAGAAATGGGGCTTAAAGACGTTTTTAAAAGAAAAAAAAAAAAATTAGGCATCAAGCTTGCAAGAATGGCACTCATTTGCTTATATATTTCCCTGGTAGTGTTCTAGGTGGAAATCCTGGTTGTATCCTAATAATCCTTATTTGTGGCTGGGGTATTCAGTGGGTAACACTCAGGGGTCCCCCGCTTTACTCAGCTTAGGTTAAACTCTGGTTTATCTGCCTTATGTTCTTCTTTGAGGAAGGATTTGTTCCAGAAATCCTCCATCAAAAGGACTTTGAGAGCCAGGTGTGATGGTGCACGCCTGTAATCCCAGCACTTGGGAGGCTGAGGCAGGAGGATCACCAGTCCAAAGCCAGCCTCAGCAAGGTCAAGGCGCTAAGCAACTCAGTGAGACCCTGTCTCTAAATAAAATACAACATAGGGCTGGGGATGTGGCTCAGTGGCCAAGTGCCCCTGAGTTCAATCCCCAGTTCCCAAAAAAAAAAAAAAAAAAAAAAAAAAGGACTTTGAGAGCAATCATTTTTCATGGATTAGACTGAGTGAAGAGTTAAACTGATGAAAGGGAATGGCGTGGCAGTGGCATGCAAACCAAGCTCAAGCCCATTTTGCAGGATGGGTTCCCAACTGTGTTGTGAAAATCAGAGACTAAGAGTACTTCTGCTGGCCATGATGGTGCAATCCTAGCAATTTGGGAGGCTGAGGCAGGAGGATCACAGATCCAGAGCCAGCCTCACCAACTTAGAAGACCCTGTTTCAAAATAAAAAGGACTAGGGGTGTAGCTCAGTGTTTTTACAGCACCCCTGGGTTCAATCCCCGGTGCCAAAAAAGCCAAAAGAAAAAGAGAACTTCTGAGTGTGTCCAGTGCCTACGATTTATACTCATCATTGTCCTTATAGGGGAAGTGGTATGATATGGAGGTTAAAGCCTTGAACTGATGGGACTCCCCAAAGTAGCCCCTCATTTCCTGTAAAACTATGTACAAACAAATGTTTGAGGATCCCATCTGTCTTTTGCCTTAGCTTTGGAGTGAGATGAGATTTAGAATCCAACAGTATAAGCAGAGCTGAGCAGGACCCCAGGAGCTTTGAGAAGGCACCTTTTTTTAAGGCACTCTTAACAGAGTAGTGCCATGTAGTAGGGAGGTGGTGTAAAACAGGGTTTCTCAGCCCCAGCAGCTGCTATATGTTGTAGAGTGTTTTCCTATGCAATTACAGGAAGTTTAGCAGCATCCCTGACCCCACTAGATGCCAGTAAGCCTTCCCACTCCCACAGTTTTGACAACCCAAAGCACTTCCAGAGGTTGTCAGTGGTACCCTGGGAAGTCACAGAGTCGGCAGAGGGGTTCTAATGGACAGTGACCCCTGAAGAGTTTACAGCAGGGAAATGATTGTCTCTTGTGAGTATGTGATCCTCCTCTGCCTCTTTTGCAATTCTCTGCCCCCTTAAGACCTTTGTTTAGGCTCTTCCCTTGTTCCCTTGGACTAGGATCTTTAGGTTTTATATCAGGGCACAAACTCAGTATGCCAAGCTCCTTTGCTGCTATAATTACACCAGCATTTTACTGAACACTTAGCATGGGCTGGAACAGTTGGCTTTTTTTTTTTTTTCTTTCCCTTTTAATCACAGCTCTGTGAGATCGATGCTATTATTACCTTGCAGAGTTGTGAATTTGCCTCAGGCAGCCCCTGTGTGCTGACGCTATACTGCTGTCAGAGTCTGGAGGTATGGGGGCCTGAGCAGGAAGGGAGAGAGCACAAATGCAGGATTTCTTTTCTCATGGCGGCCATGTGTGAAGGTAGGCCTCCGTGAAGTGACTGACCTTCACTTGAAAGTTTTCTAATAGTTTTCAGTAGCTGGCCTGTAATAAGAACACCCCACTTGACCCTGCTGCTTTCAAAAGGGATTGTGGGGTAATTTACTGGCCAGAAGAGGAGACTTTCTGCCAGAGTCCATCATTCTTAGATATGTATCCAGGTTCTCAGCTTGGTACATTGCCCCTGCCTGTCCTCTGCCTGTAATAATCGGAACGCTTGGCTGTTTTGTGAAAATCACAAGTTCCTCTTGACGCTTCACTTTCCTCTCTCCAGGAGCGCCTTGTCAGTGAGCAGAGCCAGCACATATCCACTCCTGCCCAGCTTCAGAGCCCACTTTCTTACTTGACCCTAAGTATAACCCTAGGGATATGAGGCCTAAATTTACTTTTCCCTCAAAGAGATCCCCATCTCAGCCTCCTGCCAAAGGCCTCCACATTTTTACCTAGTTACTTGTACAGGTTGACAGTTCTGTCGTGCACCTGAACTCCTGTAATGGGTCAAATGACTGGAACCTGTTAGCATTAAGCTAAACAAGGCCCCTGTTGCTATTTAGTTAGAACACAAGAGTTAGGAGCTTGGTGTGGTGGCACATGCCTTACAATCCCAGTGACCTGGGAGGCTGAGGCATAGGAGGATCACAAGTTCGAGACCAGCCTGAGCAAATTTAGCGAGACCCTATCTCAAAATACAAAATAAAGGGTGGGGGTACAGGTCAATGCCCCTGGTAGAATACCCCTGGATTCCATCCCCAATACTACAAAAAGAAAAGTCATACTGGGTAATCATTTTCTACTTCATTCCCCTTTCTAGTTTCTCTCTTCCTTGACCCCTATAGTCTAAAAGTAAAGTACAATCAAAAAGTTCCCCTGAATTCCACTGACAACACACAGGAAGGCTGAGCAAAGTCTGAAGGTGGGGGGAACACCCAGCTCATCCACCCTTGGGGCCAAGCTTTACTGCACATCTCTGCCACGCCAGCTCTCTAGAGTTGTCAGAACAGCACTTTGCCCTGATGACATGGCGCTATGCGGCTTCCCCAGGGGCTGATCTCAACACAGCCAGCCTATATTCCTTCTTCCGCCTATCCAGTCAGCATTGTCTGCAGACAGGCAGCTTCCCCCTTTCCCTTCCTCTGTTGGCAGATGTTGCAGCTGTGGCAGGAAACCAGGGAGCATGTTAACACAGCTGATAAAGGCACCGGAAGCTAAGGCAGCCTTTGTGCTTAACTAAATTCTTTTTTGAAGGAAAAAAGTCCACGGTCTGTGAAGTACCGACTGTAGCCCATCCCTTCCTCACATGAACATAGCAACACTGTAAGAGTGAAGCTTGGCCTAACAGTTTTGTCTCAGCCTGCTCTCAGATCATTTTCTTTTTTAAGTCTTTTCACTTAGGATCCACAGAAGGGTTCATAAGCATCCCCCCGTACATTACCAAACCCCCATATGTGAAATGCCAGTCCCAAGGCCAATGAAAGTTGACAGGAGCTGGTAGCATCAGCATCCTTACCTTGGCATGTTTTTATTTAAGCTTTATGCCCAACAGAATGTGAGTGTGCCCTATCTCATCTTTAGAAAGTTAAATTATATCATTCAACAGAAAGCCATGTCTGTGTGCTCTGTCAATCATGTAATTCCAAAGTATAGCCAGTGAATTCTTAGCTTTAATTGGAAGTTAACAATATAGCCAGGAGTGGTGGTGCATGCCTGTAATCTGAGCTGTTCGTGAGTCTGAGGCAGGAGGATTCCAAGTTCCAGATCAGCCTGGGAAACTTAGCAAGACACTGTCTCAAAATAATAAAAAAAGGCTGAGGAAGTACTCAAAGGTGGAATGTGCCCCTGGGTTAATTACCCAGTACTGCCACAACAACAGTTAAACAGATCCTCCAGTGCCACATAAGTCCTTGGAGCATCACTGTTTTAAAAGATGGGTGGGCATTCTGATACTACTGCCACTGCTCTATTTCAAGCAAAATGCTATATCTTTGTATAACCTCCTTGTTAGTTTTAAAGGATGTCCTTGGGAGGATCGCAAAGCAGACTGACGAGCTGGAGAGCCATGCAGACCACCTTTATGACTCTATCTTAGCCTCTCTGGACATGCTGGCTGGCTGCACCCTCATCCCTGACAGTAAGCCAGTGGCAGCAAAGGAGCGCCCATGTGAAGGGGTTTAACCCGGTAAGTAGAGGAACCCATGGAGAAAGTCTGCCCTCTGACCCCAGTGCTGATTAGGGATAAGAGCTGCTGAAACGTGGAGGAAGGTTGCCTGTGGTGCTGAAAAAGGAGTCACCAACATTGCCGGGAAGGAGGGTGTGAGTCTTCCTATGGCAGTGAAAGCCCACTTTGGTGTCTCCCACTGCCTGGTTTCACCCCTACCTCTGGCTGAGAACAAGTGCCCTGTGCTCCCATTTCTATTGCATTCCCTCCCATTCCTACCCTGCAGCAGCAAAACTGTCTGTACTTTGTTTCTGCACATGTAACACGTCTCCATTATAGGGCCTGCAGGCTCTTCTCACCCAGCTAATTTGGTGCTTCATCTTCAAGCATCTCTGACAGTACTAAGTGCCCATGGAAACCTAGAGTTACTGCTGCCTCGCCACACCCCAACCCCCTGGCCACAAAGGGTCTCTGCAAATTTCCCACACCACTCCTTCCAACAAGGGCTGGGGGACAGAATAAAACACATCTTGGAGACTTATATCGTAAAACTTTCTTTTTATCCCTTGAAAAGTCAAACAGAGAGAGATAGGAAAGGAGGTAAAGAGAAAAGAGGGGCTAACTGGTACCCACCCTGGGTTTCCACCGCCCAAAACTTCACAATTTCACAACTTTACTTTCTCTGAAACTTCCTCTCCTACAAAATGATTTTTCTAGAAGTGAATTCACTACAGTTAAGATCAGGGAGTCCCTGCATTTTTACATCAAAGCAATTTTAGTAATCATTTTAGTTCTGAAATGGATACGTGTGACTGCCATTATCATTTCTTCCTGCAACATTATGCCTGTAACAAATGCTGCTTTCTCTTTCAGGCATCTTCTCAGGCAGAAATGAAACTGTCAGCCAAAAGTTGACTCTTGGAAGGAAAGAAGTACTTGCAAGAGCCATTTAACAGTTAAGTCAAGGGGAAAACATAACTAATGTATTTTTAGCTTTAAATGCCTTTCTCTTCTCTGAAGTAAGGGCTATTAAATTACTGTTTTTATTTACAAAGAACCCTTCTAAACTAGTTTTCGTTTTGGTGCTTCTTTATAGAAAGCATGTGGCTTTGCAACTTTCGTTAAAATAAGATTTGCAGGTCTTGCCTCTTCTATATCCCGTTTAAAAACAAAAACAAAAAACAGCAAAGCTCCTAAACTCTTCTACCTGCTTGAGATCATTCTTAGAAGGTTGTTTTGAGAAAGAAGGTTCCAAACACTTGGTATTCTCAGGCATAGAAAGGGATTCAAGTGAGGCTTAGGTTTGTAAATTCCTTTTTGAAAATTTTATATAAAGAGATTTTAGTCCTCAGTCTGCAGAAGAAAAGGGGTAAATGAATAGAACCTCTACAAACTGCTTCAGGCAATTATGACATTTTGTCATCTTCGGGCCTGGGTCTCCACCTTCCTGGATAGGATCTTAAAGAAAATGTGTCAGGGAATTGGAGAACTGCCATTGTGCTTCAGCATGGCTGAGGAGTCGAGGATCAAGCTTAAGGGTATCTCTGGATCATGTCCCTCCACTCCTACTCCCTTGGAAGACTAGTCCAAGGTCATGGAAGTGAATGGATAGGATCACAGTCTGGTTCACTACAGAAACTAAAGCTGTCAAGGAAAAAAGGGAATTCTTTGTTGCTTAGAAGTTGGCATGTTAAGTACCTTGTCAGAAAAGGGAAAAATATATATGGATGTAAATATATGTAAAGCATTAATTCTGTAGCTTTTTGAAGCAAAGCAGTGTTATTGCTGTGACCACAGATTCTCAAAAACAGCACTTAAAAAGTTGTTTTGACCTTGAATGAATGTCAAAGAAACAACATTAATAGAATCTAAAGTCCCTATTATTAAATGTGATTTTTCTGCTTCTAAGTTTCTCAGACTTTATAGTCACCAGAAGATAACTGTAAATTCTAATAATGAAACATTAACCATTCAAAATTAACTATTCAATAGCAGCTTCACAAAAAATGTGTGTAAGCTCTTAAAGATAGGTATGCCCAATGGCCTCTATTTTTAAATTGACACATTTTACCTTTTTTGTTGAGGTGGCTATAAACTGGAACATGGCTTTCCACTGAGTATGTAGAGTAGCCTTTAGTGAATTAAACCCATTCATTTACTAGTATTTGACAACCATCAAAGTTAGTCTGGGGCTGGGGTTGTGGCTTAGTGGTAGAGCACTTGCCTAGCATGTGTGAGACACTGGGTTGGATTCTCAGCACCACATAAAAATAAAATAAAGGGCTATCAGCAACTTAAATTGTTTTAAATTAGTCTATATTAGCATTTAAAAATTGAGATAACCTCACAGAAACAAACTGGCCAATATACCAGTTGAGTTCATATTGTGGCATTCTCAGTGTATTATCAACTTCAACTGACCGGAATTTACAGATTGTTATTTTGGAATATCTTGTTGTTTCTCAAAGCAGGTGCTGCCTTAGCTATAAGTGATACTTTTGTTCATCCTCTTTGAAATAAGGTGTGACTAAAAGGGTGCTACTTTAGACCCTGGCTGTACCCACTGAAGAATATCAACACAACTGTTAACTGTAACCTTCAATTTGAGACCCCACCCCGCCTTACAACTCAAATTGTTTCAACCTAGGAAGATGCTGACTGGGTTAGATTCAATTAGTCAGTCTGACTGGCACATTGTGAACTGAAAATAAACTTTCTTAGTAGTCATTTAACAATGAGTGGAATTTGAAATCAGTAGGGAAGTAGCAAAACTAAAGGCTGGATTGGCAGTTTTGAGATTGAGTTTTTGTTGTACATCCAGGATGACATGCTAACAAATGGGAGACTATTACAATACAGGGCTGTTTTAAAACTTAAATGGGAATATGAAGGATTTATGTAAGATATGGTGGAACAGTAATGTATATGCTAAAGGAAATTTCTATCCAAGGGCAGACAGCAGGAAGTTAACTGCTCAGACCATAATGGCTGTTACTCTGTAAGGATTTCCCAGAGCTTGCCACAGCTCAGAACACTCTTCAGGTAACTAAGCTAATTTATGGCAGCCAGTTATATTTAAAACATGGCAAGCGATAATTCCCTTTATTTGTGAACAGGCCCATAGTAGCCTTGAAATGTTTGTACTTGAAATAGGGTTAGAAATGTCAATTTATTTTTTTCTCAAAACTACAATTATTGGTTTATATATAGTGCAGCATGCTGAAATATGTTGTGGTGAGTTCCAATTTTTGACTGCCACAGGGGAAAGAACACTAGAATTCTCCCAACTAAGTCTGTAAATATGCTCACATTAAAATAAATTCATGTAATGTTTTCTGCTAACTCACCAAGAATAATCTAACCATTTAAACATCTTTTGCTGTATGAAACTAAAGTGCATGGCATCACATTGTCTAATATCTGTTTTGTATCATTTAGCTGTTTTAGAAAATACTTTCTGAACTTACTTTATACTGTACTGATAAGGCAAAAGAAACCTTTTTTTTCTAAGCATTAAAAAATAAGATCTTCGCCCAAATAACTATTAGTGACTTCAGGAATTTGTCAGTTGCCTTATGTAAGGATGAATAGATCCAACAAGCACGTCTATAATACAAAGTAAACTATGATTTTATTGTGAAATTCTCATAGATGGAAAATTAAATTGAATATTTATTCTGTCCATTTATTTCATTTTTACAATAATCTTACCACTTATTTTTGTACCATGTATTTCAATTGCCTGTTTAGTGAAAAATAAAAAACCTATAATTTTTGGCTTGTTTTTAACTTAAGTTTTCTCACTAAAGACCCCCACAATAAAATGTGTTGCCAACAGCCACATCCCAAGCCCCTATGTGAAGAAGAATGTTTTGGCTGCTGCTTCAACCTAAAGAAACAATCCTTGACTTCTGTCACCTTAAAATGGTAGTGTCAGCAAAAGACTTGTTTCCCACAATAAAATAAAAACAAACCCTAGGATCTTGAAGGTCCTATTTAACAAAATTTTCACACATGCAAAATTTCACTGAAATAAATATATTTCTCTCATTTATAATTCCCACCTGGCATTCATGTTTTCAGTTAATTTTTAGGGATATAATTTCTAAAATTAGGGCACTCAAGTTTCCTGCTTTCTACTTTAATGCTTAAACTCTCCAACATGAGTTATACAATTGTGAAGGACAAAATAGTTGACATCTGACTAAGCATGGAAGAAACTTTAGCACACATT
Source organism: Glaucomys volans (assembly GCA_020662805.1). Taxonomy (NCBI): domain Eukaryota; kingdom Metazoa; phylum Chordata; class Mammalia; order Rodentia; family Sciuridae; genus Glaucomys; species Glaucomys volans. Next base: position 36,753 of record JAJEJO010001542.1, read on the forward strand.
ATAGGACCATTTGCCAATTAAGGAAGGGTGTGCCGCTCTTCACTGCTACCACAGATGAATTAACAAACTCTTGATCAGTGGAGCCATTTCAAATGGTTTTAGAGAAGGATCAGAGATGATGGGCTAGACAGCATACATTCTAAACTTATTTTCCATACAATTTGAGCTTCTTGAACCACTAAAGTTAATTAAATCCCTACATAGCACAGAAACTGCCCTAGGTCATTTATCAGGTCTATTATCTAGAAAGCAAATAACTGGATGCTGCGCTACAGATAGGTCTACGGTGCCTTGGTTGCACACACAAATGGCTGTTTTCAATATAATGCAAGGCTCTTAGTTCCCTTTAACCATAAGAATTAAAACAATACTTATCACCATACAGTTTGATATTACTTCCAATAAGTACAATATTTATTAAACATATCTTCAGTTGTTTTGTTACATAGTGTGCAACAAATTACAATATTCTGCAGCCACAAATTATATGCAGAGTATGAAGAAACTATTAATCAGATAGTGTAATCTTTCCATTTATAACTCTACAAGGAAGAACTAGCAAATCAGATCTTACATAGAACATCTCACTAAACTTTATGCATGGAAAGTGACAGACACTGGTTGTGCTGTTTGATACAAAATGGCTGAACTTCATCTTCAGAAGACTAAACCCGACATCTAAACATGCCAATATAAACATCAAAACAAAATATATTCTAACCAACCACGGGAAACAGTCTGGTATCAGGAAAGCAACAAGGATTACACACATTATTTTATAAACCAGCACACAAAGGTTTAAAACAGTTCTGAAAATGAAGTTAGCTGTCTTGAGTCAAGGGAATAAAAAAAAAGTCAGTATTGACCATTTACAATCTCTGACCTTTGTGGAGACGGTAAGAATCTGTTGTAGTGCAGCTACATACAGTACAATTCAGGCAATTTTGTTTTTTCACTTGGGTTCAGATTGCAAATTCATTGCTGTGAGAAAAGGACGGAGGCAAATTTTAGCAGCAACCTCCACCTGACTGCTTGACTGGAGTGCTCTGAATTTTGACATTGGACTTCTCTGCGCCACCAGCTGTTGCTCCAGGGCCCATTCGCTTTTTAATCTCAGCTGCCATGGTCATGAAAGACTGTTCTACATTCGTTGCGTTCTTAGCACTCGTTTCCAAAAATGGAATTCCAAGGGAATCAGCAAATTCCTAAGAGAAATAAGGCACAATGAACATTAAAATACCTTTTTCACTTGGTCCATTCCTGCCATCTAAAATAGGAGTGACAAGTCTAAAAGTTCACTGGATCCAAAGAGACACTACGTAACTGTCAGTATTCTATTACACATTTTTAAGTCTTGAGGTGGCTGTATGGCGATCATGTGACTCCATACTCATAATTAAAATTCAACAACTTCAAATGCAATTTGAAAATCAAACTTTAAACATACCTTTGCTGTTGTGTAGTCTACTACTTTCTTTGTGGTCAGATCACATTTGTTCCCTACCAACAACTTGTTGACATTTTCACTGGCATAACGATCTATCTCCTGCAGCCACTGTTTGACATTATTGAAGGACTCCTAAAAAGACAGACATGTTTAAGAATGATGGTACAGTTCTGGACAGGCTTGAATATGAAAATAACTTGAGAGGAAAATATAGCTTAATATTTAAACTGGCAAACCCAAATGGTTTTGGAATGTGCAATTTGAACGTACTTCATAAGTTTTTGAAATTCAATAAAATTTTGGTTTATGAATAACAGTGTTAATAAGTATTACTCCCAGATGCATCAAAACATGCTATTTGGGCCAAGTATGGTGGTGCCCACCTGTAATCCCAGCAGTTCAGGAGGATCTTGAGTTCAAAACCAGCCTTGACAATGGCAAGGCGCTAAGCACCTGAGACCGTCTCTAAATAAAATACATAGGGCTGGGGGTGTGACTCAGTCATTGAGTGCCAATGTGTTCAAGTCCTGGTACCCAAATATAAATTAATTAAAAGGGCTGGGGATGAAGCTCAGTGGTGTAGTGCCCCTGGGTTCAATTCCCAGTCCCCCCCCCCCCCCCCAAAAAAAGCTATTTGGGCTGGGGTATAGTTCAGTGATAGAGGGCTTGCCTGACACATGAGGTCCTGGGTTCAATCTCCTGCACTGGGGAAAAAATAATATATCAATACACTTTTGCACTCATTTAGAAAATGAAGTTTTTTTATTTTAAAACATCTCACGATAATTTGAGGAGATTTTTGAAATTAGCATCTTCCCCTGTTTTTCTGGAGATAGGGTCTCGCTAAGTTCCCCACCCAGGCTGACCCCAAATTCCAGACCTCCTACAACCCTCCCACTTTTACCCCTTCTAGTATCTGAGACTATAGGTGGGTGCGATGCCAGGTACCATTTTTTCCCTATTGGTAATCACCCACACCCAATGCTGTCTGAGTGGCGGTGAATCTATGAGTAAGTAATCTTAATTCACAGGTCAGATGAGATTTTGAGATTTAACATTTGCAACAAGAAAATGAATTCCAGGGCTAGGGAGGTAATCCAGTCTTAGAATGCTTGCTTAACATGCACAGGGCCTGCCACAAATAAAGAAAAATAAATTCCAATACCTTGGGTTTTTATTCTTGTCTGATGGGGGAAAAAAAAAAAGATCCTGAAATTTGCTATGTTTCTGATCAACAGAAAACTTATGGCCCTTGGACCACATTCTCCCCACCATTCTATATTCTTTCTACATCCTCCTATCTGCTCTCAGAATTCACTCTCCTAAAATCCTCCTATAGCACATTCCATTCAAATTCTATTTCTGAACCATAATCAACACAGGCAGAGTTCCCTAATCTCACCTTTGGCAATTCTCATAGGAAGATTCTAATCACCAGGCATATTCTTGTTAATGTATAAAATGAACACAACACAAGAACCCATACAAGCCATAATTCCCTACAGTTCTTGCCATAGATCAGTTATTTAGTTGGTGACTTTTTTCTCTTGAAAGTAAATGTAAAAATAATTACTAAATTGTCTATTTATAAAGAAATAAATATCTCAATGATTCATTCAGAGAGAGAGGGCAGTACTAGGAATCAAATCCAGGTCCTGAGAGCATCCTAAGCAAGTAAGTACTCTACCACTGAGCTACATACCCAAGCCATGATTCACATTTTTTTTTTTCTTTTCTTTTTTGGAGCCAGGGATTGAACTCAGGGACACTTGGCCACTGAGTCACACCCCCAGCCCTATTTTGTATTTTATTTTAGAGACAGGGTCTCACTGAGTTGCTAAGGACCTCGCTAAGTTGCTGAGGCTGGCTTTGAACTCGGGATCCTCCTGACTCAGCCTCCCAAGTCGCTTGGATTACAGGCGTGCGCCACCACGCCCGGCATGATTCACATTTTTATTTGAGGAGAATTGTTGAGGGTTTTTTGTTTTTGTTTTTGTTATCAGGGATTGAACCCAGAAGTACTTAAACCACATCTCCAGCCTTTTATTTTTTCAGACAGGGACTCACAAAATAGCTTAGGGCCTCACTAAATTGCTGAGGCTGGCTTTGAACTCACAATCTTCCTGCCTCAGCCTCCAAGTGTGCACCATGGTGCCCACCATGAAGAAAGTCTTCTGCCATGAAAATAATACTGATGTCTTAAATTAAAGTAAAAGAATCTGACATTAGTTAAGTAGTAATTTCTTGCTTTGTAACTGTAACACCACCTTCTCTTGGAACTTACCTGATCTGTCACATCATACACAACTATGATGCCATGAGCTCCTCTGTAATAACTGGAGGTGATTGTTCGAAATCTTTCTTGGCCTGCTGTGTCCCACTATTACAAAACAATCAAGAAACCAAACAATTCCATTAAACAGAGTTGGGGGAAGGGAAGGTACAAAAGAAGGGAAAATAATCTAGTTTTTAGAGTTGTACAGATTATCAGGATTTGACATGGAAAGAATAGTCCTTAATATTCACATTAAACTGCATTGTCTAATACATGGAAGTCCAGAAAAGAAGATAATGCCTGCAGTTTAGCTGGTAGTGATGCTGACCAAAATTATAAGCTCTTTGTGAGCAGAAACCATGTTATGCTATTCATATTCACTACAGCCCTTAACACCATGCTAGGCATACAGGTTAACTTGGTTAAGAAAGTGACTGGTCCAAAGCCTCATGAATGAAATATACCCACATGAGGCACTGGTTAGCACATTTTATGATCATGGAAAGAAAGAAAAGGATCTACTTCAGGTAACTACCCATCCAGATAGCATTTCAACCACTGCAGCTAGGTACTATCTTAATCCTAGAAAAAAAATAATGTATGAAAGACACAACATTAATACTGTGAGTTTTAAAAAATCAATTTTTAAAACTTCCAAGAAGCAAACTTAATTTTTAAATTTATAAAGCCTTGGGTTTCATACAAGTGCAGGGAAATAAGCACAAAATTGTATGAACTATACCCTAATTCTAGTTCAGCCCCAATTACTGCCTGTTGATCTATCAATATTAACACTCCAGACTAAGGGGTTGCTGTTTCTCCCTCTGGACTTAGCCTGCATTCTCCTTTGAATGTGTATATGCTTTCCAAAATACAAATGTGTGCATGTCTAGAAAAGTCGGGTGTGTGTGTGGGGGGGCCTGATTTTAACAAGGATGATGGGCATTTTGTTTAAATAGCTCCTAAACAATGACCACTTCTTTAATAAGTGTATAATTAACTGGCGCAGTGGCCCATGCTTGTAATCCCAGCAACGTGGGAGACTGAAACAGTAGGATTACAAGTTCAAAGCCAGCCTTAGCAACTTAGCAAGACCTTGTCTTAAAATAAAAAAATTAGGGCTAAAGATGTAGCTCAGTGGTAGAGTCCCCCTGGGTTCAATCCCCAGTACCAAAAAAAGAAAATATATAATTAGAATAGTTACTCTACTAAAAGTTACTGCTAGGGCTGGGGAGGTGGCTCAGTGTTCTAGCATGTCACAAAGCCCCAGGGTTTGATCCTGAGCACCCTGAAACACACACAAAAATAACCTTGTAATTTTGGTAAAATCTGAAGACCAACTGGATATTAACACCTAAGTGTCAATTTTGTTAGATGTGATTTTTAAAATAGTAATAGAATAAAAGACAGTTGCATTCTGGAACAAAACCAAAAAAATCAATGTTTACAATTTTGGGGGACGTGAGGGGTGTGATACTAGGGATGGAACCCAGGGGGCACCTATATCCCAAGCCTTTTATTTTATTTTATTTTATTTTATTTTATTTTATTTTATTTTATTTTATTTTGGTACTGGGGATTGAACCCAGGGGCAGTCCACCAGTAAGCCACACCCCCAGCCCTATTTTTTATTTTATTTAGAGACAGGGTCTCACTGAGTTGCTTAGGGCCTCGCTAAGATGCTGAGGCTGGATTTGAACTCGCAATCCTCCTGCCTCAGCCTCTTGAGTGCTGGGATTACAGGCGTGCGCCACCACACCCAGCAATCCCAAGCCATTTTTATGGTTCATTTTTTAAATTTGAAAACAGGTTCTCACTAAGTTACTTAGGGTCTTGCTAAGTTGCTAAAGCCAGTCTTGAACCTGAAATCTTCCTGCCTCCTCCCAAATCGCTGGGATCACAGGCATTCACAACCACCACCACACCTGGCTGGTAATTTACTTTAAGATACTCAATTCCCAGGAGAAAAAAATACATATAAACGAAGCAAATAATCTAAAAGGTTAACAGTCATTACCTAAAAACAAAAACATAAGGCTTCATTTCTTTTTCCATCCAAATTAGTAAGTCTGAGAGCACAGAAGACTAATTTGAGCTATTGTTATCAGTAAGGAGCCTCAAAGTCTTTAAGAGTATCACTGTAGAAGCATGACCTCTGAAGTCAAGTCAAACTGACTACAAAAACTCAAATCCAATTTCATGGTTCCTATTTATTTAATACCAAAGAATCATCTACCAGTTTCTTCAGGTGTAAATCATAGATACCACTCACCTCATAAAACTGCTAAAGTTTAAATTAACCAGTTTTTAAAATGCATAGCATGGTGCCTGACTATAGAAGCTATTCGATGAAATATTAATTTCTTTCCCTTCCATGCCCAAGAACTCCTTTCACAAGGTAGCATAAGAAAAGAAAATTTTCTGACTAAAAGTTAACATGGAATCATAGCTAAGAAACAGCATCCAAAGAGTATAATTTCTGATGGCTCTTTGCTACTCTGAATATTTTCCTGACTCAATACACCAACAACACTAACAGTACCCTCTCCTTTGTAACTGGATCATCATTTTTATATAATTCTCAATACCCCTCATTATCACAGAGTAACTGATTTTTCTCTTCTACTGAAACATGATTTTATAGCTATGTTTTTCTCTGTAACTTCAACTATCCGGTACCTGGTATAATGTAGGCATTTCTATGTATGCTCCATGAATACATGAACAATTACAGAAAGAGGCCTTTCGTGGTATAACTAGACTCCAAACCTGCCCTAGCCTCCTGAATGTTTTGTAAAATCCTTTTTTGGGAAGGTGGTATAGGGAATTAAACCCAGAGGCACATTAAGCCATATCACTCAATTACTGAGACTGGCCTTGTACTTGTGATCCTCCTGCCTCAGGAGTCTCTGCGATCCCAGGTGTGCACCACCACACCCAGCTAAAATCACTAATTTTGATAAAGACCCAGATGCCAAAATTGAACAAGAAAAGCTGAAATGAAAAGATAATTGGGCTGGGGATATAGCTCAGTTGGTAGAGGGCTTGCCTGGCAAGCACAAGGCCCTGGATTCAATCCCCAGCACCGCAAAAAAAAAAAAAAAAGAAAGAAAGAAAGAAAAAAAGAAAAAAAAGGTAATTAAAATATAAATCAACAGAATCAAGATTATGAAAGACCTAGAATACTTGGAAAGATAAATGAAGTCAAGCAAGATGAAATGTAACAGGGTTAAAAGCAAACTTCTGCATGTAGATTTTAAAAGCACTAGTCACAAAAAAATGTAAGATCAATATTTTTTATATTTATTTTAATTGTAGATTAACATAATACCTCTATGTTATTTATTCATTTTTATGTAATGTTGAGGTTCAAACCCAGGGCCTCAGACATAACCAGGTAAGCACTTCTACCACTGAGCCACAACCCCAGCCCAAGACCTCTATTTTTTTTTTTTAATTAAAAACAAGCAAACCAAAATCTTAAGATCTACACTAGGTAATATGGCTACTGGGACAACAAAAGTTAACTAACTTTCTTTTTATCTCCTCCAGCAGATTAATGATGAGGAGGGACATGAGCCCCTAAAGTCCAGAAAGAAAACTATTGTAATCTGAGTTAAAGGATTTAAAAACATACATTCCAACAAGGAATGGATGACCAGCTTTATAGACAAAGGTTGTGTGACATGCTCAATCAAAATGGCAGCCTGGGGCTGGGGACAGCTCAGTTGGTAGAGTGCCTGCCTTGCAAGCACAAGGACCTGGCTGGGTTCAATCCCCAGCACCGCAAAAAGAAAAAAAGAAAAAAAAAAAAAAAATGGCAGCCTGCCCCAGTAGAAGAGGAATCAGTCTGATTCAGGTAGCTTCAAAAGGCAGAGGATTAAGTTAAAGGAAACTGGCTTTAGCTCAACAGAATTAGAAACTAGAGGTTATAAATAGGAACAGATGCTTTTAAAAATGGCAAGTTTCCCAAAAATGTTAAAAAAAAAAAAAAAAAAAACAGCACCAGATATGGTAAGGAAATTCCTAATGAAAATGAAAGGCAGAATGAGTGACCTGTAAGATCCTTTCCAGCCACTGTCAAGTAACAAATGTTTCAGACACTCAAATCTTATGATGATCAATCATCACACATCACATCAATACTTCGCCTACAGGCTTTGATAGATCTTTTTGCAATATTCTCTATAATGGCACTTATAAAGCTGATACTCTAGCTACAATGTGAAAAATCAATATGGAAGGTAACCTGTACATTGACTCAAAACATTTCAAGCTATTTCTGATAATTATACCCTTTAGAGTATCAAATGTGTTCACTTTTACCAAAATCAACAGAATTTTTGCCATGTACCTTCCTTTCCGCAGACTCATAAGGGAGCCAGTAAAAATAAACCTATCGAATACCTGTTTACCTGAACATGCATCAAAAACATCTATATGCTGCCCAAAAGTTCAAAACGGGCATTCACATTCTCAAATGCACACACACAGCTACTACATTTGATTCTCAACTATCTTATGAACTGGTAATTAAGTATCATCAGACCCATTTTTTTAGAGGTACTATGGACTGAACTCAGGGCTGCTTTACCAATGAGCTACATTCCCAGCCTCCACACTCCCTACCCACCACCGCTTTAATTAATACAGGGTCTCACTAAGTTACTGAGGTCTTGAACCTTGAACTTGTGATCCTCCACCTTTGGGAGTCCTCTCTGGGATTATAAGCATGTGCCTCTGCATCCAACGCATTAGACTCATTTTAGAGAGGAAACTGAGTTATCAGAGGAAATAAGTTAAACCCATGACTAACATAACTACCAGAACCAAGACAATAAATATAAACTCTTACTCAAAATTCAGGACTGCTTCCAGTTCAGTGTGGTATCAGCTCCAAAAAAAAGAACAGTTACTGGTTTTCTAGTTTATCTCATACTAATGGCCTACTCTAAAAGATACTGGCATTTATTTTTTTTAAGTTCACAGATATGTCCACAATGGCAGTACCCAGATCCATATTAAAGAGATGCAAGTAAACTTACAATTGCCACATTTAATTGGGGGTTGAGGATAGAAGGATGGATAAGGGAGCTAGGATGACACAGCGACAGAACATACTGAAGACAAAGATATAGGTCACTTGGTTCTGCCAGTAACTTTAGCCAATCATTAAACCTCTCAGCATCATTTTCTGAGACTAAAATGACCAATTTAGAAAACTCTGTCTATGTTCCAACCAAATTTTGTTTCTATAAAATTGGCACATACTATCTAAAAAAAAAAAAAATACAATGACTGAATATTTCTTTTCAACAAAGCTACATATGAAGAGCCTCTCCTAGGTTTCTTTTAATGTTCCACAGAACTCTAACAAAGACATAGAGAAAATGCTCAGTAATAAGTTCACTATAAACAAAATAAACTTTAACTTAGCTCTCCACCAATGCAAAGAAAGTGATATTAAAGACCAAGTTTGACTTAAAATGGGAAATTCTCTGCTTTATGAAAATCCTGATCCTCGGAAATTATCTTTAGTCTAAACAATTATTCTTCCATCCTATCACAGGTGCATGATCCTTAAGATATTTCATATTCAATTTTGTTAGTATATTAAATATGCACATGTAAAAGAACATTCTAAATTGCCAAAATAATGAGGACTAGGGATATAGCTCAGTGGTAAAATGCCTGCTTACCATTCAAGAGGCCCTGAGTTCAGTCCCCAGCATAAAGGTCTGAACAAATAGGGAAGGAGAAAGAAAGGATAGGAAGGGGAGGGTGGAAGGAAGGGGAAAATGTCAACAAGAAAACTAACCCTAGGAGATTTTAAGTATAAACAATTATTCTACCACTCTTATCACAGATGCATGATTCTTAAAATACTTTCTATTCAATTTTGTTTGCATTTTATACATATGTATATAAAATAGAATATTCTAAATTTACCAAAATTTTTCCAAAAGAATTTCCAACCGAAAACCACTTACTATTTGAAGCTTGATTGTTTTCCCATCTAACTCTATAGTTCTTATTTTAAAATCCACACCAATTGTGCTGATGTAGCTTTCTGTGTATGTGTCATCCTGTAGTGAGAAAAAAATTAATAATGAACATTGTTCAGTAAAATACATTTTAAAATGTTTATTTTCCTATAGTCAAAGTTTATTGTTTTTGTTTTTTGTGGTGCTAGGGATAAACCCAGAATCTCACACATGCTAGGCAAACACTCTACTATTAACCTTCATTCCTAACTCTGTAAAGTTAATAAACAAAGTTTAAGAAGTATAAAGTACAACAGCTCTCTATCCTGCTCCAGTACTTACTTCATGTTCTGAATACAAAGTGTTGACTAGTTAACAGTAGTTTCATTTGTCCTTAAGGGTTTTTTTTTTTAATAGCTATTCATTTTTTCCCCAAATATCTTTTCACCAATTCTTTACATATATCATACAGAAAAATATAAGTTTTTGCTTATTAATGATTTTTCTATTTATTCCATCCATGCATCCATTCACCCTACCTTTGTGAGACAGGATCTTGCTACATCACCCAAGCTAGTCTTTTACCTCTTGGGCTCAAGTGATCCCTCCACCTCAGCCTCCCAAGTGCTAGGACCACAGACACATGCCCAATATAAATGCTTTCTCTAATTGCTAACCAGCAAAACTCTTGCTCCCCACCCACCCAATTTATTCACCACAAAGTAATGATTATACTTCACTCCCTTCTTCTAAATGTTTTTTACAAATCAGCTGTATTGGCTAGTTGTGATTTTTTTCCCCCAATACTGGGAATTGAACCTAGGGGTGGTCTACTACTGAGCTACATCCTCAACCCTTTTATTTTTTGAGACAAGGTCTTGCTAAGTTGCCCAGGTTGGCCAAGAAATTACAGATCCTCCTGCCTTAGCCTCCTAAGCAGCTGGATTACCAGTGTGCACCACAGTGTCTGACTCTAGTTATGGTGACTTTTTATTTTATTTATTTATTTATTTTTGGCTGTACTAGAGATTGAACCTAAGGCTTCACAGCTCTGAGGCAAGCACTCTACCACTGAGCTGTCACCAGCCCTCTAGTTATGATTTTTTTAAATTGAGATGTAATGCCCAAAAGATTCACCCTTTTAAAGTATACAACTGGACTTTAGTATATGAACAAGTTTGCCCAACTATCACCACTATTTCATTTCATAATATTTTATAACCCCCAAAGGAACCCTATACTCATTAACAGCCCCTCTCCATTTCTACTTTGCCTCTATGGACTTGGACACTATGGACATTTCATATAAATGGAATCATATAATATATGGTGTTTTGTATCTAGTTTCTTCTATTCAGCATGTTTTCAAGGCTTAGTCCACGTTGTAATATGATTCAATACTTCATTTTTATGGCTGAAGAGCACTGCATTGTAGGAATATATCACATTTTGTTTTAACATTCATCAGTTGTTGACAGATATTTAGGTTGCTTCCACCTTTTGCCCACTATGAATAATGCTATGAACATATGTGTACCAGTTTTCGTGTGAACACATTATTTGTCAATTTTTTAGCCCAACATTAAACTTTTAAAACTGCACCTGTTTCTCTAAAGTCATGACATTTTACTTAGAATGAAAACACTTTTAAGTGGGGAAAAAAAAGTATCTTGTGAAGCCAGGCAAGGTGGTGCATGCCAATAATTCCAGCAACTTGGGAGGCTGAGGAAGGAGGATCACAAGTTTGAGGTCGGCATGGACAATTTAGCAAGACCTTATCTTAAAATAATAATTAAAAGGGCTAGGAATGTAGCTCAGTAGTAGAATATATAAGAAAATGTCTAAAACCGAGCACAGTGGTGCACACCTGTAATCCCAGAGACTCAGAAGGCTCAGGCAGGAATATTTCAAGTTTGAGGTCAGTCTGAGCAACTCAGTGAGATCCATTGTCTCAAAATAAAAAATAAAAAGGACTGCGGATATAGCTCAGTGGTAAAGCACCCCTGGATTCAATGCCCAGTACCCCAAATGAAGAAAAAGACAATCTAAGCCCATTTGAAAAGTCCCCAGCTATCCAATTCTGCATAACTACAGTTTGTCTGTCAGTTGGTTCTTTAAAGGTTAGAGGAAAAAAAGGTCTTCCATAAAAAATTAGTAACAATAATAAAGCTAGTTCAGCCCGCAACTCAAAACACCTACTCAAGTACTTTTCTGAGACAACCACCACACCCCTAGTATGTAGTGAAGTGCTTTATGTGAACTTCCCCTTCTTCACACAGGTCTTTAAATAAGAAAATTTTTTAAAAATTAATAATTTGTACTGTTAAGGACATTCTTAGGTGAAAATGGCTTTGTTTTTTTTGGGGGGGGTTGCATGTGAGTGCAGAGGTGAAGAATGTCATGACTATGAGTACAGTTTGGTTTTTAGCACTGCCTTAATATGTACCAAGGTGCAAGCAGCAGTTTTATCCACCATTGTTTTTGCACTATCGGAACAAATATCAACACACTAAAAAAGGCAAATGGTTTTTCTTACTAGTATTCCTAATTAAATATTTCCCTGTATGTTGGAGATGTAGTTTAGTGATAAGAGACTGCCCAGCATTCATGAAGCCCCGAGTTTGATCTCTAGTACCTTAAAAAACAAATCTAACATGCTTTTACTATTAGGATAATACTACAAAGACCCTGAGAGGACCTTGATAACTCCTAGTAGTCTTTAGTTAGTTCACATTATAAAAACCAAAGATCTATACAGTAAGAAGGGAAACACATGCTAAATTTAAAGGTTATTTTTATCATTAAAAATTAAGGAGGCTGTGGATTATATTATGCCAAAAGTAATTTATCTGTGAGTTTCTGCATACAGAACATCATGCCTTTATCCAACAAAGTTTGTACCAGGCCCTACCTTTTCTCTTTATTCTATTAAAATTAAACCTGAAGATTTCTTCTCATGTCACTTTCAATATAAGCCAACTATTTCCCCTTACCTTAACACCTATTAGAATGAACCCGTTTGACTTCTACCGAAAGTATTAGACACTCTGATTTTATAACCACACTTTGTTGAATTTCTAAAGAGCAACATTTATTTTACAATCCAGTATACCACTGGGGATGTACAACTGGAGATTTTCTATATATATATAAATTCTGGAAGAATTAATTTACTCAGAATAACACAGCATTAACTATACTATTATAAAGTATTTAAAATTCAACTTACTGCAAACCTAAGAAGGAGGCAAGACTTTCCAACCCCAGAGTCGCCAATCAGAAGTAACTTGAATAAATAATCACTGCAAAAAGAAAAAAAAAAATCGCATTAATAAAAAGTATATTGCATTGTAATTTCCATAATGACAAGAACATGGCTTTAAAAAATAAAACAAAACAAAAAAATCAATAAGATTAAAAGCTCACTGTAAAGACTATAGCTCCTGAAAAGCCCATGAGTGGCTTAAAAGAAGCAAATGGTAGAACCAAAAGCAACCCTTACTAAACATGGCAGAATTACATTAAAGGAAGATAAGTCAATAAAACCCCATGATCACTGAGACCACTGAACTTCCACTTCCAAGGAAAGTATGAAAGGAAACATATGATATACATCCCTGGAGAGCCCAAGCAACTTCCCACTCCTCTACAGTATTAGAAGATAACGTTAACTGTTCTAGTCAATGAACATATTAGTCTGTCCTTCAAATTCTAAAACCAAATCATTATTTCATGACATTCCTCCAATGAAAGGAATTTTATGATTCTTTCCTAGCTTCCCACCTGGAATTTTCCCCTCAAAAACAGATCATTTCTGAAAGATCATATTATAAACATTTTATGCTACAAATAAAATCAAAGGCTATTTTTTACAAGCACAGAACTTTACTAACATTCTAAGCTCATACTCAAATATCCCTCAAAAACATTGAAAACTAGGTGCTGCTTATGTCCATCTATTACTGCTAAGTCTAACTCAAAAACCTGTCCCCATATGTTCTTAGCAAATTCAAAAGGACAGGGTTGGGATCTTAGCTCAATGGTAGAGCACTTTGCCTAGCATGTGTGAGGCACTGGGATCGACTTTCAGCACCACATATAAACAAATAAAGGTCCACTGACAACTAAAAAATGTATATTTTTTAAAATTTCAAAAGGACAACAAATCGAGAATTTACATATTGTTTTTGTTTAGAAGGTATATATGATTTTCAATTTTCTCATTTGTGATTTAGTTTCGAAAGCTAATATCTACTTAAAGGTGAAACCCAAATGTCACAAATTTAAATTTAGGTTATGTTAGCATTATTTACATAAGCAAGATGTAAAACTTTTAGAATTAATTATCTTTCTGAATATTCAGACAATGTTACCTAGATTTATTTAGAGTAATAATGCATTATTTTAAATATCGATTTGGTTTTACCAAATTACCTTGGTATACTTATTGTTCCCTAATTATAGCTGAGGAAAGGAATAAAAAAATAAATCCAAAGTTCTAGCCAATAGCAAAATAGACATACAAAAGGATATTAAAGGTTTTTAAACAAGTAAATCAGAAAGGGAACTAGGGTTGTAGCTCAATGGTAGAGTGCTTGCCAAGTACTTGCAAGGGCCCTGCATTTGATCCTTAATGCCACAAAAATTAAAACAAGAATAGACTGAAGCATAATATAAACTAAATAATTAACATCCTTTCCAATTTTAATTATTTTAATAAACACTCAATAAACATCCTGAGTCAGCTGAACTGAACCCTGCTGCAATAAAAGGGCAATTAGACCACAGATGATGCCTAAGGTATATTACTTTAAAGATCAAATTCTCTACTTCCAGAGCAACTGTAAGGCTGGAAAAAAACTAATACTTCCTAATTGTTACAAGTAACATAGCTTCTAAAACTTAGTTTTTAGCCTGATGCAAATGCAGTGGTGCAGGTCCTATAACCCCAGTGACCTGGGAGGCTAAAGCAAGAGGATCCTAAATTCAAGGCCAGCCTGGGCAACTTGAGTGAGATGGTGTGACAAAGTAAAAATTTTAAAAAGGGCTCGGAATGTGACTGAGTGGTAGTGTTTGCCTAGCATGCAGAAGGTCCCTGGTTTGATCCCTAGTAACATCAAAAGGGAAAGTGAAAGGAGGAAAGAAACAAAAAAATAGTCAAAATCCTTACATTACTGTTTTGAGTTAACATTCTTTTTTTGTTTTAAAAATACAGTAATTTTATTAGAGATATTGAGTTTCTAGATATTTCTGTAACTGTAATTTACAAAACAACAGTAAAATTATTCATAGAAAATATGCAAATCTAGTAAGCTTGGAGCAGCTGTACATGCCTGTAACTCCAGTGACTTGGGAGCCTAAGGCATGAAGATCGCAGTTTCTGAGGCCAACCTCAGAAACTTAGTGAGACCGGGTCTAAAAATAAAAACTAAAAAGGGCTGGGGATATACCCCAATGGTAAAATGCCCCTGGGTTCAATTGCCAGTACCCTCCCCCACAAAAAAAGAACACAAGAACTAACCTGAAAATTTCTCAATGGATACACCAAAATAATTGAGCCACAACTGGGCACAGTGGCGCATGCCTCTAATCCTAGCAGCTCTGGAGGTTGAGGCAGGAAGATCACAAGTTTGAAGCCAACCTCAGCAACTTAGCAAGACCCTGTCTCAAAATAAAACATAAGGGCTGGGGATGTGGTTCAGTAGTTAAGCGTCCCTGGGTTCAATCCCTGGCACGAAAATAATAATAACACTTAATGATAATTTGAGCCACAAAGTAAATAACTGTGTATTACTGGATTGTAACTCAAAGAACAAATATCCTTGAATCTACACTAGTATAAATGATTAAATAAATGGGAGAGGAGACAAATCTTCCCCATAGGAGAATTCCCATAATACATGTAGAAGAAATAAGAGAAATAGAAGATCAGCAGATCTTCACATTAACTTGTGTGTGGAAGATCTACTGCCAAGTGCTGAAATTAGTGGATGAAACTTGAAAGGAGAAGGTACCGTGTGGTGCATGTGTGTAATCCCAGCTACTCAGGAGGCTGAAGCAGGAGGATTGCAAGTTCAAGATCAGCCTGGGCAACTTAATGAGCTCCTATTTCAGTTTTTAAAAAGCATTGGGGATATGACTCAGTGGCACAGCACTTGCCTAGCATACTGAAGGCCCCTTGGGTCAATCTCCAGTACCACAAAAATAAATAAATCTTAAAGAAGAAACAGGATATTTGCATAGCAAAGTATGACCCCCGAAATGTTTATTATTCTGGTGGTTTTAACATACCCCACAAGTTATTTCAAAGTCCTCCCACTATAAGGAATGTGTGCTGTACAATACTTAATTGGTTCCAAATAGTATATGAAAAGAAGAAAATGGTAACTTCACTGTCAGGAGGAACCTGACAATGCCTTAAGTATATGATCAAAGTGAACATCACCAGTAATGTTCCAATAACAAGCCCAGAAATAATATTCCAGTAATAAGAATATCATCAGTATGACCAGCAATATATCAAATTGATAGTACATACCTTCTGATAATGTGATATGATGAATAGACTTCTGTGGTTCCTATGTAACTTTCCCCAAAAATCTATAAACCCCATCTAATCATGAGAAAACAAACAAACTGATGGACATTCTACAAAATACAGTGCCTATCAGCACTCTCAAAAGTGTCAAGATCAGCAACTTGGGAGGCTGAGGTAGAAGGATCTCAAGTTGAAGACCAGCCTCAGCAACTTAGCAAGGCCCTAAGCAGCTCAGCAAGACCTTGTCTCAAAATACAGATTTTAAAAAGGGGCTGGAGATGTGGCTCAGTGGAATAGCACCCCTGGACTCAATCCTCAGTACCAAAAAAAAAAAAGATCACATGAAGATCATTTTTATATTGTGTGCATATACAGATACATAACAACAAATCCCATCGTTATGTCCAACTATTATGCACCAATACAAAAAAAAGTGGAGAAAGAGTCAAGATCATGAAAAATGGAGAGTTTAAGAAATTCATATTGAAGGTGGCTAACCTGACAAAGCACCTAAATACAACATGGTATTCTGAAGTAGATCCTAGCACAGTAAAAGTAGAAAACTGAAGAAATCAGTATAAAGTCTACATTTTAGGGAACAATGAAACAATGTTAATTTCTTAATTTGACAAATGTGCTATGTACACAAGATGTTAACATTGTGGGAAACTGGATGAAGAGCACAGAGGAACTCTACATTGTTTCTGCAACTCTTCGATAAATCTAAATTTAGTTCAAAATAAAGGGTTTAAAGAACCATTAACAATGATGAGGAAATGTGCACAACAGGTACAAACAACAATCTCTTCAAAAAGGAGCTCCTGGCCGGGCACAGTGGTGCACGCCTGTAATCCCAGCACTTGGGAGGCTGAGGCGGGAGGATCATGAGTTCAAAGCCAGCTTCAGCAACTCAGCGAGGCCCTAAGCAACTCAGTGAGACCCTGACTCTAAATAAAATACAAAATAGGGCTGGGGATGTGTCAGTGGCCAAGTGCCCCTGGGTTTAAACCCTAGTACCAAAAAAAAAAAAAAAAAAAAAAAAAAGCAGCTCCTCTGAGCACAGTCACATATCCATGTAATCCCAGAAACTCAGGAGGCTGAGGCAGAGGGACTACAATTTCCAGGCCATCCTGGCAACTAAGGGACAACCTGTCTCAAAATAAAAAATATTCAGTGGAAGCATACACCTGGATTCAACCCCAGTATTGGGGGAAAAAAATAAATAAAAGTAGCTACTGATAATTTTTTCACATGAGACATTTTGTCTGTCATTTTGTAAATCAAATCATAAGTCATGAATTTGTAAAATCACTTTTTTTGTTTTTGCGGTGCTGGGGATTGAACCCAAGCACTCTACCAACTGAGCTATATCCCCAGCCCTAAAACTCACTTTTAAAAGTTGCTTTTTAGGTACATTTTTGTTATCAGTGAAAATTCTTTTCAACTGCTTGAATTTATATTGCCATGAGCAATGACATAAAATTTAACTATCAAATTCAAAGAGGACAGGGGTTAGTGATGTGGCTCAGTGGTAAGGCACTTGCTTATTAGCACACTTAAAGGCCTGGTTCCACCCGAGCACCACAAAAAATAGAGATCATTCAATGAGAAAGTTAAAACAATGAAGGTAGGAATGGCATCTATTAAGGCTGAAAATGAAAAGGAGGAGGCTGAGGGAAATTAACAGGCTTTTCACAATTGAATGGCTGCACATCAAAGACAATAACAAGTGAAAAGTTACTTTTGCTATCAATTCCTCCTGAAGTCAGCTCATGGTCTAGTTTAGTGATTCTGGAGATTTCAACAGTAAAACAAAAACAATGTTATTATCAGTAAAGAATGAATTTTATTCTATCCACTTTCCATGTAGTTGAATGATAATAGCAGAATGTGTGTTGTTTTTTTTTTTTTTTGGCTAACATGTTAGAATGTTTTTTTGCTTAATAAGATGAAGAAAACACGAACTATACATTCTATTCCAGATCAGCGAAAGGCTCATTCCAGAATGCTGGATTCAACTTTCAGATTAGAGCTCTACTTCCAGTATTTATACAATATTCCTTAAAAAGCTACTGAAGCAAGTCAAGCGTGGTGGATCACACCTGTAATCCAGTTATTCAGGATGCTGAGACTGAAAGAACCCAAGATCAAAGTCAGCCTGGGCAACTTAGACCTAAAAAAACTAAGACACACATAAAAAACGATTTGGAAAAGCGCACACTTGTAAATTGTAGCATTACAGCTAACATTTCTTTTTTTTTTCTTTTTTTTTTTTTCCCCTCAGTGTAGGATACTGTTTTTTTCCTCAGCGTTGGGCACTGGGAATTGAACTCAGGGGCCCTCAACCACTAAGCCATATCCACAGCCCTATTTTGTATTTTACTTAGAGACAGGGTCTCACCTGGTTGCTCAGCACCCTCATGGATGCTGAAGCTGGCTTTGAATTAAAGGTTCCTCCTGCCTCAGACTCCAGAGCCACTGGGATTAGAGGTGTGTGCCACCATACCCAGCTTGACATTTCTTTTTTATACCTTTTTTAAACAGCCTATATAGCCTTACCTCTATTCCTGTTCTGTCCATCTTAGAAGCTGCAGGAGCCAGGAGCTCTCAGAAACAGTTTTTTTTTTTTTTTTTCTTTTGTGGTAATGGAATCAAAATCAGGGGCTTGCACATGTTAAGCACATAGTCTATCACTGAGCTACATCTCGGCCTCTCCTTTTTTTTTAAGACAGGATTGAGACATCTCACTGTGTTGCCTAAACTGGCCTTGAATTCCGGGACTCAAGTGATCCTTCCAAGTAGCAAGGACTGCAAGTGTGTACCATTTTGCCAAACAAGAACAGTTTGACATAGCACTTTTTCACGATACAGCCTCTAAAAAAAAAACCAGGCTGTTGGAAAGGGGATGTAGCCCAGTGGCAGAGCATTGCCTAGCATGACAAGGCCATGTGTTCAATTCCCAGCACCATAAAAGAAGAAAAACTCAAAAAATAAAATAAATAAAAAATAAAGCTGTCCCGAACTTATAATAGAATTCTTTAACTTCATACTAAGGAGGCTGAAAAGCACCTAAAATCCACATTATGTGCCCATGCTTCCAAGCATGCTGCGAGACCTAAAGTTTTTATGAGATTGTCTAAAATAAAAAACATGTCAGCCAGGCCTACAGTGGTTCCATGTGTCAGAAGTGTCCATGACAAATTCAAGCATATTTTTCTTACTGAGGAACAGAAAGTCAATCCAAAAGTGTCAAAGACACAAGCAGAGCCAGAACTAAACATAGAAATGAAGCTTATGGATCAGTGGTACAACACTTGCCTTGCATGCACCGGGCTCTGGGTTCAACCCCGTGTGTGTGTGTGTGTGTGTGTGTGTGTGTGTGTGAGTGAGATATATAATAAATCCCTGTTCTTATCAATCACTAAAATTGTTTTTCTGTGGTATTCAGAGACAAGAGCTTGATTTTCCAAGTTTTATTTAAGTGGTGTTTAGAATAATATTTCAAAAATTCAAAGTTGAATTCTGAAAATGAAGGAAGCTTTGATAAGGCAGAAGGAAGTGGCCAGTGATGCAAGAGAACAAAAGATTAGACACTTTTACAATAATATATACAACAAACATTTGCTGAAAAACACCAGTGAGGATATGAATGGATGTAACCATGCTCCACCACCTTACCTCTCAAAGCTTACATGGGTCTTGGAGCTAGAAATACCTTTATTGAATTCAGGTTCTATCAAATATTAGTTATGATTTTGGTGCAAGTTACTCAAAAGTTTGATTAGCATCCACTACTACCCAAATTAGGCTTCTCAGGATTAGGAACAAGGTCTCTAAACAGTATGTGCCACACACCTATAATATTAGCTACTTGGGAGGTTGAGGCAGAAGGATATTAAGTTTGAGGCCAGATTGGACAACTTAGCAAGACCCCATCTCAAAATAAAAAATAAGAAGGACTGGGGATGTAGTTCAGTGGTAGAGCACCCATGGGTTCAATTCTCGGTACCATGAAAAAGAAAAGAGGGGGGAGGAAAAGGGGAGAAGGGAGGGAGGTGGAGAGGGAGGGGAAGGGAAAGAAAGGAATGAAGGAAGGGTCTTTAAAACATCTATCCCAGTGTCTTGTCACATGATAGGAGCAATAAATGGGACAAGTATTTTTCCTTCCTCCCTCTGAAACACAAGGTAATTTACTAAAAAACTTTTCAAAGTTAGACAAAAATTTTGAGGCTAATTTATTCAAAGCTTCTGTTTGGATGATGAGTGACAAAGGATCACAGAAGTCTACCAATTTAAAGTGAAAGTTTAAAAATCACTAGCTAATAGTTCTAAGTACTATGATGATATCAGGCCTAACTATTAAAGCCTAGTAACATAAAATACTAACATGGTCTACAGCAAGTGTGCCCTCTACAAGAAGGCAGTTTTCTGCTTCACTTGCTTTTTTTTTTTTTAAGATGTTGATAGACCTTGATTTTATTCTTTTATTTGTATGTGGTGCTGAGAATTGAACCTGGTGCCTCATGCATGCTAGGCAAGTGCTTTAACCACTGAGCCACAACCTCAGCCCTTTACTTGCTTTTTAATCACAAAAACTCCAAGACTTCTAATGATCCAAGTATAAATATCCAAGAGCAGACAAGAGCACAGAAAAACTGAAAATGGATACAACTAACTTCCACCCTAGAGAAACCATAATTATCAACCAACACAAGACCTGAAGGACAAAGTCAAAAGTCCATTCAAACATAATATGCATTCTCCTCACAAACCCTTAAAAGAAATGGGGGGGAGGGGGATAGTAAACTAGGGACTGAACCCAGGGGTATTTCACCACTGAGCTATGTCCCCGGTCCTTTCTTCAAATTTTTATCTTGAGACAGAGTTTTATTAAGTTGCTAAGGACCTTGCTAAATTGTTAAAGCTGGCTTTGAACTTTCCACACCCCTGCCTGAGCCTCCCAAATCAATAGGCATGCACCACAGTGCTGGGCAAACTTTTTTAACATTTCTAAAGAGACCTCTCTATTGTACTGTTATTATACAAGGAAACACATTTAGAAAAGTTAACCATAAATTTTTAAATTAAGAGTCAAGCCAGGCAGGGTGGCATAGGCCTATAATCCCAGTGTCTTGGGAGGCTGAGGCAGCAGAATTGAGAGTTCAAAGCCAGCCTCAGCAATTTAGCAAAGCCCTGGGCAACTCAGTAAGACCCTGTCTCTAAATAAAAATACAAAAACGGGCTGGGGATGTGGCTCAATAGTTGTGTGCCCCTGGGTTCAATCCCTGGTACCAAAAAAAAAAAAAAAAAAATCCACAAAAATGGCAGGAGCCCAATTACTTAACTTGGATTTTAAATTCCTAGGGCTGGGGATACAGTTCAGTGGTTGTACATTTTGAGACCCTGGGTTCAATCCCCACCATTGCCAAAAAAATATTCCTAGAAGTAACCAACCACATGTAGTAAAGTAGAAACAGCATACATGGACTAAAATCACAGGCCCCTGAGTTAAAATTCCAATTCTGCTGTCTACTCCAAATGCCGATGAGCAAGTCTTTCTTTGTTTCTTCATCTTTAAAACTAGGACATTATGAAGGCTAGGGTGTAGCCTTCATGTACAGTGCACGCTTAGAATGTGTGAGGCTTGGGGTTTATTCCCTAGTACCAAACAAACATACAAAAACCCTAGGATACTTCCTTCAAAGAATTATTATGAGGATCAAAGGAAATAATGTACACATTTAAACTTACTGGCTAGTGGAGAAAACTCAAATTGTCCTTTTTTTTTTTTTTTTCAAATTGTCTTCGACTCCACCCCAAGACTAGCATCACGGTTTCTAGAGAATCCTCCTCAGTGTTCTGTTCCTCTCAACACAAGTCAAAATTCTTGTAAATGACAGAAATCACCCTTTTCCAAATTTTTTGCATTATTATGCCATCCTAGTCTTTAAATTTATCAAGATATTTAACTTGTTGGCTGGGGGTGTAGTTCAGTGGTACAGTACTTGCCTAGCATGTACAAGGCCCTGGGTTCCATCCCTAGTGCCAGGAAAATAAATAAATATCGATAGAACCAATTTTTTTGTGGGAAAGGGGGAGAACCAGATCATCAAAATAAAATCATGTCCAACAAACGCCACATTTTAAAACTCAAATGAGGGATGGGAATATAGCTCAGTGGTAGAGTGCTTGCCTAGGGTTACATCCCCAACACCATAAAATATAAAATACGTATTTTTCAATGTCCCTTGGGGTCAGAGGGGTATATAACTATAAATGGGTTAAGAATATGTACCCAAAAATCAATAAAATGGAACATATCTATAGGCAAAGTAGAAAAAATATTTCTACTTAGGTACTATTATTATACCAGGAAACACATTCAGAAAAGTTAGATGGATCCTTGTGCTTGGAAAAATTCAATTATATAATTCACTTAGTTTCATTTTTAAAGTTAATTGTAGGGGCTAACTCCATTAAATGCCCTGTATATAGACCCGAGTCAAGTGCCTGGCACAGATAGTGGATACTTCTTAAACAGCAGCTGTCATTAAAAAGTGATGGTGGCGCTGGGGATATAGCTCAGTTGGTAGAGTGCTTGTTTTCCAAGCTCTAAGGCCCTGGGTTCAATCCTCAGCAATGGGAAAAAAAAAAAAAAAAAGTGATGGTGGCCAAGCATGGTGGCACACACCTGTAATCCCACCAGCTTGGAAGACTGAAGCAGGAGGATCACAAATTCAAGACCAGGCTTAAGGCCAACTCTGAGACACCCTAAGCAACTTAAAGACCCTGCCTCAAAATAAAAAATAAAAAAGGCTGAGGATGTGGTTCAGTGGTTAAAGCACCCCTGGGTTCAATCTCTGGTCCAAAAAAATTAACAAGGTGATGGTTCACCTCTGAGCAAAAGCAACATGACTTGTTAGAATTAAGAATCTACAAACAGAACAAAATAAACTTAACTGGAACTTGTCACAATCTTGGATTTAATAAGGCAGGATGTTCTGGCCAACTGATTCAACCAGCACAAAAGTACGAAGGAAAACTTCGTTTCCTACTTATCCTTCCAAACACTATTTCTTAAGCTTAAGTCAGCCAACCAAGAAACACTTTGTTTTCTGGCTTCTCAGGGGCTCAGAACCCCACCACCACAACCTACATATATCATTCCACCGTTATCCTCTTATAATCTTAAACACTACCAGGGTGGTGCCAAAGAAAAACCAAGGCCTAGGTTTTCTTCCCTAAATTCTATTCACAACATCAAAGCAGCAATCTCAGCCCCACCTTCTACAGGAAAACAGAGGAATAGCCTGACCAGCCTCTCCCTAGTCTCTCCCTCCAATGGGGTTTGTGGGGGGAAAAAAATCTGGGCATTTTGCCCAAATCTCTTAACTAAAACTCCAAGTGAAGTTTATGTAAAGAATGGTAAAACACTGATAAGCTACATGTCTAAAATATCTTATGAGTTAGCACCCGATTTTCAATTTTTTGGTTTGTCTTAGGACATTCTAAGTTGATAATTAAGCAAATCTTTGAAAAAATCTCAAAGTCTTAAAAAGCATTTTATTTTACCCTAAACATCATCAAATTATTAGGATGGAAGCAAAAGTAGGTAGTATCTGCAAAAGGAAATTATTCTTTACTATCAGAAATAAAATTTAGCTGGAGCTGGGCACAGTCACACACACCTATTATCCCAGTAGCTCAGGAGGCTGAGGAAGGAGGATATCAAGTTCAAAGCCATCCTCAACAATTTAGTGAGGCCCTAAACAACTCAGCAAGACCTTGCCTCTAACTAAAATATAAAAAATGACTGGGAATGTGGCTCAGTGGGGTTAGGCATCCCTGGGTTCAATTCCCAGTATCCAAAAATTAAATAAACAAATAAAACTTAATTGAGGGCAGTGGCACAAGCCTGTAGTCCCAGTTACTCAGGTGGCTAAGACAAGAAGATCCCAAGTTCAAGGCAACTTATGGAGACCCTGTTGAAAAGAAAAGAAAAGACAAGACAAGACAAAACGACACACTGGGGATGCAGCTTAGTGGTAAATCCACTAAGGTTCAATCCTTAGCACCACCAAACTAGAAAATTGCCAAGATAGATTAAGGCAACCTTTTCTGTTAATTGGTGTGGAGTTGTGATTCAGTGGTAGAATGTTCTAGGCCCTGGTTCAATTTCAATTTCCAACACCATGAAAAAAAGAAAAAGGAAAAAAAAATATATATGTATATATAAAATAATAAAAATAAATTAATTTGATGGCACAAAACTATCAACAGTCCTATTTTAAAATAATTATGATGAAAAAGAAAAATTTTTTGGAACCAGGGATTGAACCCAGGAGCACTTAACCTCTGGACAACATCCCCAGCCCTTTTTATTTTTATTCTGAGGCAGGGTCTCATTAAGTTGCTGAAGCTGGCTTTGAATCTGTAGTCCTCCTACCTCAGCCTCCTGAGTAGTTGGGATTACAGGTGTGCACCACCACACTGAGCAAAAAGGAAATTTTGGTTTTTTTTTTGAACCAGGGATTAAACTCAGGGGTACTTGGCCACTGAGCCACATCCCGGTCCTATTTTGTATTTTATTTAGAGACAGGGTCTCACTGAGTTGCTTAGGGCCTTGCTGGCTTTGAACTCGAGTTCCTCCTGCCTCAGCCTCCCAAGTGCTGGGATTACAGGCGTACGCCACCGCGCCTGGCTGGAAATATTTAAATACAAAATTTCAGTTCTTATCTTTAAATGATCCCATAAGATCATCCCATTCATACACAGACACACACAAAAAATTCAACTCTATAGATACACTTTGTGGAAATTCTATAGTTACTAGAAACTTAAATTACTCAAAGAATTATAGATTTGATTCTTTGCTGACAGTTAATCATTTCTGGACCATAAGAATGTAGTTACTGGGCTATGGTTGTGTCTCAGTGGTAGAGCATGTGCCTACTACATGTGAGGCACTGGGTTTGATCCTCAGCACTATATAAAAAACAAACTTTTTTTTTAAATGATTTTACAAAAAGAAAGTTATTTTTCTTCTTTAAACTTTTTGGAAGGGAGAGGGATATAGCTCAGTGGTAGAGGTCTTTTACCTAGCATGTTGAAGTCCTGGATTTGATCCCCAGTACCACATACATACATACATACATACATAAATGGAAATCACTAGCCAAAAAAAAACCTGTATAAAAGCCAGGAATATTATTAATGAAATCATACTGTCAGATAACAAAACTGACCTCCTCCTTTTTACTTTCAAATACTTAAGTTTAAAGGAAATAATTTGAGGGCTGAGAATGTAGCTCAATGGTAGAGTGCTCGCCAATCAAGCCCAAGGACCTGCATTCAAACACCAGTACTGCAAAAAAATAAAAATAAAACAAGATGTATTTAAAACAGCTTTGGCAAAAAAATAAGGTCAAATGTTCCCTGAATCCACCATTGCAAAAAAGCAAAGTCTGAAAGACTGACGAAATTTTGAGACTTTAAGAGTCATATTTTTAAAGCTAAAAAACAAAGTGATCCCTTTAAAACTGTTTGCATTTCAAAACCACAATTAAAAAAAAAAAAAAAAAAAAAAAAAACAGGCACAGCAACACACACCTGTAATTCCAGCAGTTCAAGAGGCTGACAGAAGGATCCCAAGTTCAAAGCCAGCCTCAGGAACTTAGTGAGGCTCTAAACAACTCAGCAAGACCCTGTCTCAAAAAAATAAAAAAGGGCTGAAGATGGGGTTCAGTGGTTAAGTGCCCCTGGGTTCAGTATCAAAAATAAACTACAATAGATCCAAGTAGACTACTACATTTCTACTATATAGTACACTGTTACATTCAAGATAGGTCCACATGTTTTATGTTCAATACATTTTTTTGTCGTGCTATTTTTATTTTATTTTCCAATACATTTCTTAAGACATATCTAATATATTCTTTAAGACAAAATTATTTTAACACTAAAAAAATTCACTAGGGGCTGGGGATATAGCTCAGTTGGCAGTGTTTGCCACGCAAGCACAAGGCCCTAGGTTCAATCCCCAACACCGCAAAAAAAAAAAAAAAAAGAAAAAAAAAAGATCACTAGAAGTCAATGCATTATGAAAAATGTTTCTGGTATGAAAATAATGTTAAGTACTTCTTAACTACTATGCTGCAATAATCACTGACTGCTTCATTACTTAGCTCAGAAAATCAAAAATTTTTCAGATCAAGAAAAAGGAAAGCTTAGACCCTTTCTAACTACTTCTCCACTGTTAAGATTACACTTCCAGTTGCTTTTTTTATTTGCAGTTAAAATGCAAACAAGCCAGTCATTATCTTTAATTTCTACCTTAAAGATAACCCTGGGTTGTCATTTATCTCCAGATCAGTCTAATAAACAGAAAGCAGTCAAGGGACAGATTAAAGTCAATCACTATTTTGGGGCTGAGTAATGGGGACTGAACTCAGGGATGTTTCACCACTACGCAACATCCCAAGTCCTTTTTATTGAGACAGAGTCTCACCAAATTGGTCAGACTAACCTTGAACTTAGCAATCTTCCTGCCTCAGCCTCCTGAGTAGCTGGGATCCTAGATATGTACCACAATACCCAGCATAAAATTCTATCAGTGGTAAATATTTTTTTCTCCTCACCCCTAAACCAAAAGCTTACAAATTAAAGATCATAAAAGTAAAAGCATTCCATAATAAAACTAGCAAGAAGTAATCTCATGTCAACCAATTTAAATCTACAATCCTATTCCTCCTTAAAGAACAAAATTTTTTCTTAGGTCAAGGTCCTATTTTCATCATGAAATTCTCAGCACCCATAATGGAGAATGTTAAGTTTCTACAAAGAATGAGACAAATTATTGCCTGATAAACCAAAGCAAAGTGAAGGAACATCTGCTATTCAATTGTAAGCATTAGCTACTATACCGTTCATAAGTTACTAAATCAAGTTCTGAAATCAGGAAAGGCCCTTACCCCAACCAAAAGTTTAATTTAAGATAAAGTGTAAGATATAAAGTTCAGACAAGATGTTAAAGAAAATGGACTTCTATCTGGGTGATAAAATACTAAGAACAGCCAGGCACAGAGACACATGTCTGTAATCCCAGCTACTCAGAAGGCTGAAGGATGAGGATCACAAGTTCAAGTCCAGCCTCAGCAATTCAGCAAGACTGTTATCAAAGTAAAAAATAAAAAGATATAATCATAGTGGCTCAGGAGGCTGAGGGAGGAAGGATCACAAGTTCAAAGCCAGCCTCAGCAAAAGCAAGGCGCTAAGCAACTCAGTGAGACCCTGTCTGTAAATAAAATACAAAATAAGGCTGTGGATGTGGCTCAATGGTGGTGTGCCCCTGAGTTCAATCCTCAGTACCCCCCCAAATTTTAAAAATACTAAAAAAGATATGGGGATGTGAACCCACTGTATTGGGTTCAATTCCCAATACAAGAAATAAATAAAACTCTTAAAAATAATTTTTCTCTATTTTCCAAATTTTCTCTAATTACTTTTACACAGGTAACAAACTTCATCAAAGACAAGAAACCACTGAAGACAGATTATTAAAAGGCTGGTTATCCTTGTGATGTTACCTAATAAAATATCCATCGCCTCATATCACGTTAAACAATTTTCACTAACACTTTTGCAAAGGTTTTCCCAAACTCCTGGATTACTTTATTAGGCAGTCTGGAATACTAAAAGAGTAAGCCAGATACTGGAATACTTAAATATAAAAACCATTCCTAGAGCCAGGTATAGTAGCACATGTCTATAATCTCAACAAATCAGGAGGCTAAGGAAGAAGGCTTCAGGCCAGCATCAGCAACTTAGCAAGATACTGTCTCAAAACAAAAAATAAAAAGGGCTAGAGATTTAGTACAGTAGTAAGGTGCCCCTGAGTTTAAGCCCCAGTACCCTGAAACAAACAAAAAATTAAAAATTTTCTGGGTTTGGATTCTGTTGAGGTCATTAGAGTTCTCAAAAGAAAGGATGATTTGGCACAATCTTGTATTTAAGAACTATTGTCCTTACCATTTATTAATTGTTCCTCTTCCTTCTCCCTCTTGGAAAATTCTCCTTAATCGCCTACAAATGTAATTGCTAATAATTCTCTTACAAGTGTCTCTTCTATAGTTTTCCAAAACTGAGCAGCCAACCACAAGCCACTATCCTCTGAAATTTTATTGATCCATGCCAAACATCTGGAACTTTCTGTGTCTACCAGTATTTAACAAGGATGAAATACATTTTCTATATTACAGTACAAGCTCCTTGAAGTTAAGGATTATATTCCTAAATCCTAGCACTTTTAGAATGATTTATACTAGCTAAAGAGTATTAGCAGTTTTCCAAATTTGTTTACATACTTTCAAATCTCACCACTATCTTAATAGGAATAATGACTCCTATACTATTTTACAAAAAGAGAAACACTCAGAAACTGAGTAACTTATCAAATTTTTGTTCAACTAATTAATATTCAAGACTTATTTATAGTACTAAATATATTTAACAAATACAGGAAACAACAGAGGTTTACAAACTTCCATGAAATGGTCAATCCATGCTCTTTACTACCAGGAAAACTACTATAACCCCAAATTCTTCTCTGCTCAATTATGCCAAACCCATGGTCCTGGAGCCCTTGATAAAGAAAGAAAAACTGTCAACACTGCAAATATGTCACTGTAAGAAAACTACCCTCAACTCCTTAAAGTTTACAGAATTCTAATAAAATACTATGGCTTCTGTTTAGTGCAAAAGAAAGGGGACATTTCAGCATCAAACCACAGTATTACAAAACTTGAAATCAGAATGTATTTTGCAAGAGCCATGTGACACACACATGACCTCAGCTAAACTGATGGGTGGACCTTTTAGGGAGAAATCTTTAGCAGTAATTGACCAAATCAACAATTCAACTTTTAAGACAAACACTGAATTTTTCTTTAAAAAAAATCCCCCCCCCCAAAGGCTTCTGACATTAAACAGAAATACCAACTAAATCTCCTCTAGTTATTCATTACTTTATACCTATATAAACTGGAAGATTTTTTTTAAGAGCCATTGAACAGCGCCTAACAAAGTCTTTCCAAAGGAAAGTGAATACCAGTTCCCATGAAATGTGCCAGGTGTGTCACATCTGCTGTGGTGACTTCTTGAGTAAGCAAGAAAAAGGAATGCATTAACTTTTCATGACACGTCATGGAGCCTCATTCCCTATCTGCAAGCATTCAAGCAGGTAATCCAAAACCTACATATCTATCATAGGTCCCACTCGTTTCTCTTTCAACTTGACAGCAACCTCTTCCTTTTAATTTGGTAGTATCAGAAAGACATTCCTTGGTTTCAGTTGTTTTGTTGTTGCTGCTGACCTACAGAAAACAAAATGACTTAAGTGTCCTCCAAAAAAAAAAAAAACTCACAAATG
Organism: Glaucomys volans; assembly: GCA_020662805.1. Taxonomy (NCBI): domain Eukaryota; kingdom Metazoa; phylum Chordata; class Mammalia; order Rodentia; family Sciuridae; genus Glaucomys; species Glaucomys volans. Next base: position 66,423 of record JAJEJO010001542.1, read on the forward strand.
CCCAGGTGTTTAAGAGGGCAATGGATCGGCCAGTTCTTCGAGAACTCTTCCAAGAAACAACTCAAAAAGAGAACTCAACATTTTAAATCGCTCTTCACCATCTACTCATTCCCCTCAATCCCACGCAGTCCCGAGAAACATCCATATTACCTGAAACCTGGCGGGGAGGGTGGAAGAGGAGAGGGCCAACAAGCTCAGGATTTACAAGTAAAGCTGGTTTCCACCCCGACGATCCTGACAGCTCCTCAGAGTGCGTGCGGAGGGTCTGCTAGTGCCCTCTAGGAGAGCGCCCAACCCTGCCCCCGCCCCTTAAAAACAAGTCCTCCTTCAAAAGTCACTGCCCTCCGGGAGAAGCTACCCCTTCAGACCGCCCTCCACCCGACTCCCAAACGCCTCAACCCCGCAGTACATGGTTCCTCCGCAGCAGCCCCGCACCCGGGCCCTCCAACCTGACCCCGGCCAGGCCCGGGAGGTTCACCCCTCTGGCCCGGCCCGACCCCTCCCCCCGGCCGCCCCTCCGCCGTCAGACAATGGGGCCCGACTCTCGGACGCCAGCCTCCCCGGCCCCAACACCCTCGCCTCACCCCGGCCGATGCCCCCACTCCGGCCCCAATCCTCCTGACCCCTTAAGCTTCCCCAGGCTGACCCACAGACCCAGCCGAACGGTGCTCTCCTGCACTCACTATTCGGGATTCATGCTGGACATGTCACTGCAGCTGCCGCCGCCGCCACCGCCGCCCTTGCTGCTGCAGCCGCCGCCCTGACTCTCCGCGCCACGGGTAATTGAAGGAAAGGAATGAGATAGGCTGTTCCGGGAGAGCAAACGTCTTCCCCCACTCCGTCCCCTTAGAACACAATCAGCAGCCGCCGCCACTCAGCTATCGCTTCCACCCAAAATGGCCGCCGGCGAACCAGGAAATAGGGAAGCCTTAGACCAAAGGGCCTTTACATAGCCCAGAAGGCGGCCGCGCCGCGTGGCACGCCGGGAAACAGAGTCGCGAGCGCGCCTATGCTTGCTGAGGATCGACGGTGCAGTTCCCCGATCAGCACTCAGCTTCCCGCCAAGCCCTGCGGTTCTGGCACATGCGCACTTTGAGGGCTTGTAGCCCACCCCATTCCCCACTCCCTCACCCCCTAACCTCCTCCCTTCCCTGCGCCCCTCCCCGCTGACTCGCTGGCTAGGACTTCGCTCGCACTCCCCCTAGCGGATTGGCTAAGGCCGAGCGGCCCTGGTGATGTCATCAGTGAGACGTGGCAGCCGGGCGAGTCAGTGCCCCACCAGGGAGGGGGGTAGGGAGGGGCGGAGGGCGGTTCCCGCAGCGACAGAGGGTGGGGGTGGGGGGAGACCTGGGGACCGGAGGGGGAAGGAGGGAGGGGTCAGAGCCAAAGGGACCACCCGAGTGTGGGGGCGGGGAGGGAAGGGGGCTCCGGGACAACCCAGACCGGCGCTTCCTCTTGTGCGGCTTCTGCTGGCTTGACCAGCTTGAGGCCTGCGGCTCCTGGCTGATCTGAGATCGTCGGATCAAAGGACAGAAGGAAAGTCAAGGGGCCTCTGCCAAAGACTCAGGCTCTGGACAGCACGAAGCCGGTCTTTCACCCCACCCCTACTATTTTGGATCATCTCCAGTATAGGCCTCACGCACTTTTTTCTTCTTACCTTTCCTGTTTCTGCTCCTAGATATTGCAGTAGCCACGAAATGGACTCTGCCACTATCTCTTCCCCACCCCATTTACACATATAGCCAGATTTATCTTCCTGCAACCACCTCTATGACAACCCACAACCTTCAGTGGTTCCACGTTCTGGATGGGACACAGTCCTAAGTCAACCTAAATTTCCACTCTTCCTGCTCTGGCACTAGCCTTCAAGTTGAATTGTACTGATATTTTATTATTTTCTAGTCCTTCTACAAGATTGGAAAGTAATAAGTGATAAGAACATACAATTCATCACTATATAGACCTACAAACTCCAGGAGTAGCATTAACACCTTATTTTTAAACCGTGTGGTCTTAACTAATCAGCTCAGGAATTTAAATCTCCACTAAACTTTAACACATTATCTTGGGTTACTAAATTACAAAGGGCATAATATAATACTTTGTCCAAAGTTTATCTTCCAAGTTGTTCTAAGAACCAAGAAAATTATCTCCTGAGACTGATGACAAAATCACTTAGATTCCTATGACACCATAGGAATGGTAGCTCAAGAGTGTAATCCCAGAATAAGGTAGACTGAAGCAGAAGTACCCTAAATTGTAGGACAATTTGGGCAACTTAATGAGACCCACTCTCAAAGTAAAAAAGCCAGATGCAGTGGCACAGGTATATAAAGTCTAGCGACTAGGGAGACTGAGTCAGGAAAACTAGAAGGCTGAGGCAGGAGGATTTCAAGTTTGAGGGCCAGCCTCAGCAATTTAGCAAGACCCTGTCTCAAAATAAAAAGAACTGGGGTTGTACTTCAGTGGTAGAGTACCCCTGGTTTTAATCCCTAGTACCAAAAAAACTGTTTTCTATGATACTAAAATTTGGGGGAAATATGGGTTCTCATATTTTTTTTTAAGGTGCTTTTTAAAAAATTTTTTTTTAGTTGTAGATGGGCACAACACCTTTATTTTATTTATTTTTACGTGCTGAGGATTGAACCCAGTACCTCAGACATGTGAGGCAAGTGTTCTACCACTGAGCCACAACCCCAGCCCCAGGTTCTTGTTTCTACTAATATACCAGCTATACCCTACCCCCCAAGTACTCCATAGGCCTTAGTTGATAACCTCATCAAACAGTACACAACAGTTCTTTACATCATGTTGACTTTTTTCCCCCTCATACTGGGGACTGAAGCCAGGGCTCTCTACCACTGAGGTACATCCCCAATCCTTTTTATTTTTTATTTTGAGGCAGGGTGGTGCCAAACTGCTGAGGCTGGCCTCAAACCTGTGGTACTGCTGCCTTAGCTTCCTGAGTAGCTGCAGTTACAGATGTGCACCACCACACCCCAACAAAATATATTTTTTATTGTCGTCGTAGATGGATAGAATGCCTTTATTTTGTTTATTTTTATGTGATTCTGAGGATTGAACCCAGTGCCTCACATGTGCCAGGCAAGCACTCTATCACTGAGCTATAGCCCCAGCCCCACCAGCAAAATATCTTAAACTCCTACTTTTAACAAATTTTGCTGATTCAGAATTTAATATATTTCATGTTTAGATGTTTATAGTTCAGATTCATAACTAAGAATAATTCATTAACATGAGCTCTGATGGCTGCCCTATTGTTGAATCAGAATCCTTCTTGGTGGGCTGGGATTGTAAACTTGGTGGTAGAACATTTGCCACTTGCCTAGTAAAAGCAAGGCCCTGAAATTCAATCACCACAAAAACAAAATCAAAACAAAACAAAAAAAACTTTCCTAGGACCTTTCCTAGGGCTGTTTGGACATTTGTTGGCTTTCTTTTCTTTTTTTCCTACTTCCTTTTCCTTTTCCTCCCTTTCTTTCATCACATATGACCTGACACGTGACAAATGTATTTGGAACTTGGATTTGAATATCTTTGAGCAATACAAAGACAGATGATTACAGCTGTCTTCAAGATTACCATTCAGTCAGAGAGAGAGAACTATAAGGGGATAATATAAAAATAGGTTAAACTGATATGAACTGTATAGGGACAGAAATCAGATCAGTGATTTCCAGGAACTAGGAACAGAAGAGAGAACTGCTTCAAAGAGCAACACAGAAACTTTTTGATTTAATGGAAACATTATATATCTTCATCGTGGTGATAGTTACTCAACTGTGTGTGCTTGTCTTGTCAAAACTTATAGTACTGCATGTTGCAGTGGCACACAGCCTGAACTCCCCAGCAACTGGGGGAGCTGAGGCAGGAAGGTCACAAGTTCCAAGCCAACCTGGGAAACTTAGTGAAACCCTGTCTCAAAATAAAAAATTGAAGCCGGGCGTGGTGGCGCACGCCTGTAATCCAAGCGACTTGGGAGGCTGAGTCAGGAGGATTGCGAGTTCAAAGCCAGCCTCAGCAACTTAGCGAGGCCCTTAGCAACTCAGTGAGACCCTGTCTCTAAATAAAATACAAAAATAGGGCTGGGGATGTGGCTCAGTGGCCGAATGTCCCTGAGTTCAATCCCTGGTTCAAAACAAAACAAAGCAAAACAAAACAAAAAAAATAAAATAAAATAAAAAATTGAAGACACGAAGGAGATAGTTCAGTGGTAGAGTTGTTCTGGATTCAATCCCCAGTACCGCAGAACCAAAAACTCAAGTACTATGCACCTAACACAGTATGTACAATATATATAGTATATTTTAATTGTATATAAAATTATACCTGTTATGAACCAGACATTTTTTAAATGATAAGAAGAGGAAATATCAAGGAAGGAAACAATTCCAACTCAAACAACTGGGGACATTTCTATGAAAGAGGTGGTATTGAAGTTAGGCTCTGACAAATATTAGAATTTTGATCATTGACAGAAATGGGAGGGAGGGAGCCATTTATCCCAGAATAATAAACTGTGAACAAAGCCATGTAAGAATGAAAATGCACACAACGGCTGGTGCTATAGTTCAGTGGCAGAGCACTTGCCTAGCATAGCACCACACACACACAAAAAAATAACAAAATAAAATAAAAGCATTCTGTCCATCTACAACTACAAAAAATTTAAAAAAAAAAAAAGAAAGAAAGAAAATGCACACAAATTTAAGGAATAGTGATCAAAGGTTCCATGGGATCACAGGGTCCACGAGAGAGAAGGTGAGAGTTTAGATTAAGGTGAGATGGAGCCGAGTCCCCAAATGCCTGTTAAAATGTTTTGTCTCTGGCCAGGGGGGTGAACTCCTATAATCCCTTGATTTGGGAGGCAAGAGACTTGCATGTATGAGGACTTAAGCAATTTAGCAAGACCCTTTCTTAAAAGAAAAAATAAAGCCAGGCACAGTGATTCACACCTTGTAATCCCAATGACTTGGGAATCTGAGACAGGCGGATAACAAGTTCAAAGCCAGCCTCAGCAAAAAGTGAAGCGCTAAGCAACTCAGGGAGACTGTCTCCATATAAAATACAAAATAGGCTGGGGATGTGGCTCAGTGGTACAGTGCTTGCCTAGCAGGTGAGAGGCCCTAGGTTTGAGTAAAATGTCAAGAAAAGTAATGGGAAGAAAAGTGAACTAAGCAGCTTAGTGTTTTAGGAACACTTTGGAGCTACTTGCAGCCTGGAGGTAGGAAGATTAGTTAGTTAAAAGGTAATTATATTCCTTTAGGCAAAAGCTGATGTGTCCTGGCCTATGTCAGTTGCATCAAGAATGCAAAGGAGGGGAGAAAGGAGGAGATAGAATCTGAAGCCTTGGAGGGAAGAGAGGCACTAATGATAACCCAGAAATATCCAGTTTACCTGCCACAGGAAACATGCCCAGCAAAGTCAGAGAACAGGGCGAGAAGGACATGTGCACGGGAGCAGAGAATGAAGACAGGCAAGTGTTGTGGTTGCAGTGAGACTTAGAGCTACCCTGGTGGGGCAGTACTAGGACTACCAAAAACTGTTCTGAATTGGCATGTGCCAGAGCATGCACGTGTACGCGTACACACACACACACACACACACACACACACACACACGCAGTCTGTCAAAGGTAACAGTTATGTAACAGTGGGCCACTTTATGCTTTGGATATATCCCTTGCCGCTCTAAAACTGGCATTTTTTTCCCTCCTTCGACCTTCCCTCCACTGACCTTCTCCTTCCTGACCTTCTCCCCACTGGTCTTCTCCTTGGTTTTCTCCTTCCTCATCTCTCCTCCCTAATCTCAGGAAACAGGATTCTTCTGAATCCCCTCTTTAAAGGTCCCCTGTTCCCCTTCATGGGCAGAATTACAGCCTCAGGGACAGGACTCTCCTGTGTTTCTCCTTTGCTACCAAAGCAACACAACTTTTTCCCTTTCTCTCAAAACTGTGACCTCCTTATTGGATTTGCACTGGGGACAAGGACCAAGCTTTCGGTAACAGGCACTAGTTAAAGTGGTAGGACAAACTTTATTCAGGAATAACCATTGGAACAGGGAAGAGGTCCCAGTGGGAACTGAGCCTAAATTGGGTGTGGAGGGCCACAAAAGACAGAAGACCTTTTAAAGGCAGAGGTACGCTCCTGGAAAGGCTTTGTTTTTTCTTCTTTCTTTGTTTTTTCTTCTTTCTTTCTTTCTTTTTTTGATTTATTTATTTTTAAATTTTTTGCATATATGTATATAGAGTGATAATGTCTCATTCGACCATCCTTCCCATCCCCACTGCCCCACCCCTCCCCTCACTCTCCTCTGCATATTCCAGAGTTCCTTTACTCTTCGCTACCCACCCCCCACTATGCATCAGCATCCGCTTATCAGAGAAAATATTTGATATTTTCAAAGGGGATTCAAAAACCCCCTTTGGGTTTTGGGATTGGCTTATTTCACTTAGCATGATATTCTCCAGTTTCATCCATTTACCTGCAAATGCCATAGTTTCATTCTTCTTTAAGGCTGAGTAATATTCCATTATGTATATGTATCACAGTTTCTTTATTTTTTAATTTTTTAATTTTTTAATTTTTAATTTTTTGGTACTGGGGATTGAATCCAGGGGCACTCCACCACTGAGCCACATCCCCAGTCTTATTTTGTATTTTATTTAGAGACAGGGTCTCACTGAGTTGCTTAGGGCCTCGCTAAGTTGCTGAGGCTGGCTTTGAACTCGAGATCCTCCTGCCTCAGCCTCCCAAGTGCTGGGATTACAGGCGTGGGCCACCACGCCTGGCACAATTTCTTTATAAATTCATCTATTGAAGGACATCTAGGTTGGGTCTATAGTTTTGCTATTGTGAACTGAACTGCTATAAACATTGTTGTGGTTGTGTCACTGCAATATGCTGATTTTAAGTCCTTTGGGTATAAACCGAAGAGTGGGATAGCTGGGTCAAATGGTGGTGCAATTCCAGGTTTTCTGGGGAATCTCCATACTGCTTTCCACAATGGTTGCACCAATCTGTATTCCCACCAACAATGTATAAGCGTACCTTTTTCCCCACATCCTCGCAACACTTATTATTGCTTGTATTTTTGATAATTGCCATTCTGACTGGAGTGAGATGAAATCTTAGAGCAGTTTTGATTTGCATTTCTCTAATTGCTGGAGATGGTAAACATTTTTTTTTTCATGTTTGTTGTGTTACAGTCCCCAAGAAATAAAATCCTCAAATACCATGTCCCAGAAATGGAACAAACAATTCCCAGAAACCAGGGGTGACTTTAAAATTAAGGAAGTTGGAAAGCCTCTAAAGGCCTAAATGTACCATCAGGAGGGAGAGACAGCTAACCGCTAATCACTCACATCTGCTTCTGTAGTGTGGCTTGCTTGCATTGGCTAGAAACAGTGACTATAGCGCCCACCCCACTCACATGTCATTTTCCCTATAAATGCTGACAACGAAGGAACTAGCGCATGATCCCCCTCCACACTGTTTTTAGGTGTGTGGGTGGTCATCCCTGGCCAGCTATAATAAAGGTTTCTTTTGACTTTTCGTGAACAGCTTGGATGATTTCGTTCTCGTCGGGTATAACAGTTGATCCATCATATTTATTTTTCTGTGAAGTGTCTGTTCAGTTCCTTGGCCCATTTATGGATTGGGTTATTTGTTTCTTTGATATTAAGTTTTTTTAGTTTTTTATGTATCCTGGAGATTAGTGCTCTACCTTAGGTGTGTGGTAAAGATTTTCTCCCACTCTGTAGGCTCTCCACATTATTGACTGTTTCCTTTGCTGAGAAGAAGCTTTTTAGTTCAAATCCATCCCATTTATTGATTCTTAATTTTACTTCTTGCACTGTAGGAGTCTTGTTAAGGAAGTCAGGCCCTAAGCCAACATGATGAAGATTTTGGCATACTTTTTCATCTATTAGACAGAGTCTCTATTCTACTGCTTAAGTCTTTGATCACTTTGAGTTGAGTTTTGTGCAGGGTGAGAGATAGAGGCTTAATTTCATTTTGTTACAAATGGATTTCCAGTTTTCCCAGCACCATTTGTTGAATAGGCTATCTTCCCTCTAATGGATATTTTTGGCAACTTTGTCTAGTATGAGATAACCATATTTATGTGGGTTTTTCTCTGTGTCTTCTACTCTGTACCATTGGTCTACATGTCTATTTTGGTGCCAGTACCCTGCCATTTTTGTTACCATAGCTCTATAGTACAGTTTAAGATCTGATATTATGCTGTTTCCTGATTCACTTTTCTTGCTGAGGATTGCTTTGTCTATTCTGGGCCTCTAATTTTTCCAAATGAATTTCATGATTGCTTTTCTATTTCTATGAAGAACACCATTGGAATTTTAATTGGAATTGCACTGAATCTGTATAACACTTTTGGTAGTATGGTCATTTTGGCAATATTAATTCTGCCTATCCAAAAGCATTGGAGATCTTTCCATCTTCTAAGATCTTCTTCAATTTTTTCTTTAGTATTCTGTAGTTTTCATTGTAGAGGTTTTTCAGTTCTTTTGTTAGGTTGATTCACAGGTATTTTATTTTTGTTGAGCCTATTGTGAATGGGGTAGTTTTCCTAATTTCTTTTGCAGTGGATCTGTCACTTGAATAAAAGTGCATTTGATTTTTGGGTATTGATTTTATATCCTGCTACTTTGCTGAATTCATTTATGAGTTCTAGAAGTATTCTGATGGAATTTTTTAGATCTTCTAAATATAGAATCATGTCATCAACAAATAGTTATAGTTTGAGTTCTTCTTTTCCTATACATATCCCTTTAATTTCTTTTGTCTGTCTGATTGCTCTGGCTAGAGTTTCAAAGATGATATTGAATAGAAGTGATGAAAGAGGGCATCCTTGTCTTGTTCCAGTTCTTAGAGGGACCTGGAAAGGCTTTGAAGACAGCTCTAGAGAGTGACTAGTAGGCCCTAATAGGCCATCTGGGTTTGTCCATTGGTGCTTACCTAGAGGAGAAGCAAACTTTTGGCATCTTTATGACCACAAATTAGAGCAAGTGCCCACTGGGCTGTGAGTGAAAGGGAGAGAGAGAGTTGTCTCCTTGAATGTTTGTTTACGTTTCAAAGAGAGGTGCTCAGGCCCTAGAAGAAACCGGTTCAGGTAGTTGATTTACATATCAAAGGACAGAAAAAGAGATTTCTAACCACAAACTTTCTAAAATAAGTGTTCCAAGAGAGGGTTCAGGTTTGGGCTAGAAGAAATTCCAAATTTCTTCAGTTGTAAGGCAGGCACAGTAAGTGGTGGTGGGTAGGAACAATCATAAGAATGCAGCCTTGAGCTATTAGAAATTATGCCAGTACTGGGCATGGTGGCACATGCCTGTAGTCCCAGCAACTCTTGGAGTTGAAGCAGAAGAATCACAAGTTTGAGGCTAGCCTGGGCAACTTGGCAAGACTCTGTCTCGAAATAAAAAATAAAAAAAGCTAGGGATGTAGCTCAGCAGTAAGGTGCCCCTGGGTTCAAACCCCAGTACCCAAAACAAAACAAAACAAAACAAACAAACAAAAAAAACCCCAGAACCCTGGTTTGACTGGGTTCTATGCTTGGAAAGTAGTCTCTGAGACTCAGCAAGCAAGAGCTGAACCATATCTTCTTATCTTATATTCAGCCTAGTATTTTCTTTGTTTTTTATTTTTATTTTATTTATTTTGGCATTAGGGGTTGAACCCAGTGGGGCACTTTACCACTGAGCTACATTCCCAATTCTTTTTTTTTTTAAATATTTTTTTAGTTGTTGATGGATCTTTATTTTATTCATTTATTTATGTGCAGTGCCAAAAACCGAACCCAGTGCCTCACACACGTAAGGCAAGTGCTCTACCACTGAACCACATCCTCCGCCTCCCCAATTCTTTTTATTTTTTATTTTGAGACCAGGTTAACTAGCTGAGGATCTCACTAAAGTCTCAAGGCTGAGACTTGAGATCCTCCTGCCTCAGCTTCCAGAGGAGCTGGGATTACAGATCTCCTTCATCCCACACAGCTCAATCTAGTATTTTTCTTACTTAATACCTTTGATTGTTTTTTAAATGTCCTAAGTGTAATGCTTGATCCCTTTAGATCAGAGCACTTATTGTCCTTTGTGGTACTGAGGATTGAACCCAGGGCCCTGCACATACTAGGCAAGTGCTCTACCACTGAGCTACATCCTAGTCCTTTTTGTTTGTTATTTTGAGAGAGGGTCTTGCAAAGTTACCCAGGCTGACCTCAAATTTCTGATCCTTCTGCCTCAGCCTACCAGATGGCTAGGATTACGCCACTGTGTCCCTCTTGTCCTACCCCTTTCTTGAGATGATTAAATGAAGCCAATGTTTGTGGAAGTACCTTCCATGAAGGAGGCCTCAAAAATATAAACTGGGGGGGGGGGGGGGGTTATAATAACAGAATGTGTGACAGACATCAATGCCCTGTGTACATGTATGAACGCACAGATGGTGTGACTCTACTTTG
>JAJEJO010001542.1:81925-121883 GCA_020662805.1 Glaucomys volans
CTAAGATAAAGTTCAGTTTATTGCTTACATGGTAAGAGAGAATGCTATCTAGACAGACTTTGCAATAGCTCAGAGTGGGGTAAAGACAAGGTTGGGCTATTCATTGAACTTGAAAATTCTGGTTTAATGTGGGTCTTTTTTTGTTTGGTTGTTTATTGTACACAAATGGAGTACAACGATGGTTTTTCTGGTTGTACACAAAGTAGAATCATACAATTTGCCTATTCATACATATACATAGGGAATGATGTTTGTCTCATTCTATTATCTTTCCTTCCCCGCCCCCTCCTCACCCCTAATGTGGGTCTTTTAATGAGGGGAATAGTTTAGGATTGGTGGACTCAACAATTTAAGTATTTGGAATGTATTTCTTTATTTTGAAGACTTGATAGAGCTTCCTGAAAATTCCTGCGATCAACAATAAATTTATTTACAACTTTTATCTTTCTGGGTATAAGTTTCCTGGAATAGTATTTTTCTTCTTTCTTTTTTAAATATTTTTTTAGTTGTAAATGGACACAATGCCTTTATTTTGTTTATTTATTTTTATGTGGTGCTGAGGATCAAACCCAGTGCCCCACACATGCTAGGCAAGTCCTCTACCACTGAACTACAGCCCCAACCCAATAGTTTTCTTGATGAAGGCAGAAGAATAAGAATCATGTTATTAAGAGTAAACTATAAAGATGGTCTCAAAAGCATGTAAAAAATGTGTGTTTAAGAGAAATAATTACCCAATTAAGTATATGTGATTATAATTATATAAAATATGCTGTGGAGAAATACAGGGTACCATGGGAGCATATAACTGTGGCACTTTAACTACTCTGCAGAGGTCAGTAAAAGCATTTTTTAGGAACTTGTGTTAGTACTGAGGCAAATTGATGTTTGACTAGATGAAGGAATGGAGAAGTGGGAAGACGAGAGTATATGCAAAGGTCCTGTGGCAGAAAGAAACATAGTATTCTCAAGGACTTGAAATATTAGCAAGGCTAGAGCACAGAGTTAAAGAGGTACACTGTGTAGGTTGTTGGAGGAGGAGAGCATTGCTGCCCATTTCTATGTTTCACAGCAACCATTTTTGAGACAAAGCCAGAACAAAACAGTTTATGCTCTGAGATCTAAAGATTGTATTCCCAGAGTCATGATCAACATTTTCAAATCCTAAAAACCATGATGAACGAGCCTCCATTCCAAGCTACCATAATCAAATCAGATTTAAACTGTTGCACAATAATAGCAAAACCAGTTTCAGAATATCCTCCTACGTGAGTTCAAACTTGTGGTCAAACAGGTTGTCTGGATTCTGGTCTGGAGTTCTGGCCATACCCAAAAGGAACCAAGAGTAACCAGATAAATTTAAATGAAGGAAAAATAGTTCTTTATAAGTGTTTGATCTGAAAGTAAGCAAAACAACTTTTTTTAAAATTTTGGGTTTAAGGGGCTAAGGTATAGCTCTGTGGTAGAGTGCTTGCCTAGCAAGTAGTTTCCCACCCCTAGCAGTTCAAAAACTAAACAAAGAAAAAAGCAATTTGGATTTAAGACATATTTTGTTGTAATCTCAGTTATATACATAATCATTCATTAATTCATATAAACATTTAAATAATGCCTACTAGATACAAGCTGCCATGCCGGGTCTTAATTTTTCTTTTTAAAATTTGTTATTTTTGTAGAACTGGGAATTGAACCCAGGGCCACAACCATGCTAGGCAAGGACACTCTTTTGGGGGGTGGGTACCAGGAATTGAACCCAAAGGTGCTTAACCACTGAGCAACATCCCAAAACATTTTCTGCTTTTTATTTTGAGACAGGATCTCACTAAGTTGCTAAGGGTCTTACTAAATTGCTAAGACTGTCCTTGAACTTGAAATCCTTCTTCCTTAGCCTCCTGAACCTCTGGGATTATAGGCATGCACCACCACATCTGGCTAAATAATTTTCTTTTTGTTGTTGTTGTTCTTTTCTTTCTTTCTTTTTTTTTTTTTTTTTTTTTCTTTTTTTTTGATGCTGGATTTTGGATGCTGGAGATTGAACCCTTGAGCGCTTGACCACTGAGCCACATCCCCAGCCTTTTTTCTATATTTTATTTTGAGACAGGGTCTTGCTAAGTTGCTCAGGACCTCGCTAAATTGCTGAGGCTGGCTTTGAACTTGCAATTCTCCTGCCTCAGTCCTCTGAGCCACTGGAATTACAGACTAATAATGTTCTTCATACTAGCTTTATCACCTTATTGCCTTCCTCATTACAAACAAGGTAAGTAAACTCTTTGACACATCATTTTATATGTATAAGTTATGGTTTGAAACATTTTTGAAAGTTATACTTTGTCCCTAGAAGTGCAGCCTCATGAACACCAAGGGAAACCTTTACATTCAAGAAGAATGATGAATTACAACAAAATACCACTTCATGCCCATTAAGATGGCAAGAGTCAAAAATTTAGGTAACAGTAAATGTTATCAAGAATGAGGAAAAATGGGACCCTCATGCTTTTGCTGCTTTGCTGCAAATTGGTGCAGCTGCTTTGGAAAACAATCTAACAGTTCCTCAAATGACTATACAGAGAGTTAACATGTGACCCAGCTAGTCCACTCCTAGATAGATATCAAAGAGAAAAGAAAATGTATGTCCACACAAAAACTTGTCCACAAATGTTTATAGCAGCATTATCACAATAGCCAAAAGGTGGAGACAACTCAAATATTCATCCCCTGATGAATAGATGAACAAAATATGGAATATCCATTTAGTACACTATTATTTAGCTATAAGAGAAATGCAATACTAGCACAGGGCTGGGGATGTAGCTCAGTGGTAGAGTACTTGCCCGGCATGTGCAAGGCACAGGGTCAGCATGAAAAAAAAAAAAAAGAAGCTGGGTGTTGTGGCACGCATCTGTGATCCCAGTAACTCAGAAGCTGAGGCAGGGGGATCACAAGTTTGAGGTCAGCCTCAGCAATTTAGGAGACCCTGCCTCCAAATAAATTTTTTTTTAAAAAAAAGGACTAGGGGGGCTGTGACTCGGTGGTGGAGCGCTTGCCTGGCATGTGTGAGGCACTGGGTGGATTCTCAACACCACATATAAATAAATGAATAAAATAAAGGTCTATCAACATCTAAAAAATATTAAAAAAAAAAAAGGACTGGGCATGTGGTTCAGTGGTTGAGCACCCCTTGGTTCAATCCCTGGCACCAAGAAGAAAAAAAAATAAAAGTAAAACAAAATACTGATATATGCTATAATTTGGAATGAAATTTTCTAAGTGAAGGAAGCCAGTCACAAAAGTCCACACACTGTGTGATTCCAGTCATATGAAAGCCCAGAATAGGCTGACCTACCAAGATGGAAAGCAGAGTAATGGAGAGTAAGAGAGCTGCTAGTTAAATGTTATTGGATTTCTTTGTGAAATGATGAAAATGATCTAAAATGGGCTGTGGTGATGATTGCACCTATTTGTGAATACACTAAAAAACACTGACTCAGTTACTCTTAAGTGGATGAACTGTACCTCAATAACGCTGTTTTTTAAAAAGAAGAATGAGACCAGGCACAGTGGCCCACGCTTGTAATCCTAGCAGCTCGGCAGACTGAGGCAGGAGGATTGCAAGTTCAAAGCCAACTTCAGCAACTCAATGAGACCCTGTCGTCAAATAAAGTATAAAAAAGGGCTGGGGATGTGGCTCAGTGGTTAAGCACCCCTGGGTTAAATCCCCAGTACAGAAGAAGGAGGAAGAGGAAAAAGAGGAGGAGGAGGAGGAGGAAAGGAAGAGGAAGAAAGATGCTAGGTATGGTGGCACATACCTATAACTTCAGCAACCAAGGAGGCTGAGGCGGGAGGCTCAGAAGTTCAAAGCCAGCCTCAGCAATTTAGTGAGGCCCTCCCTAAGCAATTTGTCGAGACTCTGTCTCAAAATAAAATAAAAAATAAAAATAAATAAAAGGATTGGGGAAGTAGCACGGTAGTAAAGTACCCCTGGGTTCAATCCCCAATAACCCCCACCAAAAAAAAAAAAAAAAAAAAAAAGGAATGGTGTGGTTAATAATGTCAAATGCTCAGAGAAATCAAACAGGAGAAGAATGCAGAACTGGGAGATGAAGGTGAGATGAGTTAAATGAATTTTTTCATGAAGTTCAGCTGTGAGGAAGGGCAGAGGACACGTACATGGTCGATGGAGCATAGAGGAATTGTTTCTAAGACTGACAATAACAGAATAGAGATGTTCATAGAGAGTGAGAAGTTGGAAAGGCAGGAGAGAGACTGTTGCTAAATAGAGGTTGTAAGAGCAGGCCCAGTCCAGGGTGCAGGTGTAATCTGTGACAGCCTGGGGAATATTTCCTTTGGTCAAATGGGAGGGTGGAGAAAGGCAGGTTCACGTGGGTTTGCAGGTTGGGTCATAAGAAGATGAGGAAATTCTCTGATGGCTTATGCTCTTGCTGTGAAGTCGATCTGGCCATCTGAGGGAGTGAGGAGGAATGCAGTAGGATCAGGGAATGAGATGGTTGCTCCTGAGAATGGCAGAGTGGGTTTGCTGTGTAAGTGACATAGTGCGATGGGAGCATTTGGGCTTGCTATTTTTCAGTGTTAGGGATCAAAGACAGGGCCAAATGCTGGGCAAGTTCTCAGCCACTGAGCTACCCACCCCCAGTCCTAAGCATTTGTTAAAATAAATAAGTGCAAAAACAGAGACAGGGAGTGTACCTGCCAGTTTCGTAAAAGTAAAGGCATCTGGGAACAGAGGGGAGAAGCTGGAGACCAGAGAGGCCTTAATGCGTAAGTGATTTAAATACAAACAGAAAGTAAATGGGGCCTGGACTAGTGGTGCACACCTGTAATCCCAGCAACCTGGGAGACCGAGGCAACAGGGTTGCAAGTTCAAGGCCAGCCTCAGCAAATTAGCGAGACCCGAAGTAATTTAGTGAGACCCTGTCTCAAAATAAAAAATTAAAAGAGCTGCAGATGTAGCTCAGTGGTAAAGTGCCCTGGGTTCAATTTCTAGTGTTCAAAACAACAACAACAGCAACAAAACTATCTGGGGGGAAGAAAGAGAAAATGAACATTTGTTCATTCTAGGCTCCTAATTTTTTTAAAGTTTTTTTTTTAGTTGTAGACGAACACAATACCTTTATTTTATTTATTTATTTTTTTATGTGGTGCTGAAAATCAAACCCAGTGCCTTATACATACTAGGCAAGCACTCTACTGCTGAGCCACAACCCCAGTCCCTAAGTTCCTAACTTTTTAATACAAAAATGTAACTGTGGCCAGGCATGGTGCTCATGCCTGTAATCCCAGCAACTCAGTAGGCTGAGGTAAGAGGATTGTAAGCTTAAAGCCAGCAGGGGCAAATTAGGGAGAGACTGTCTTTCTGTACCCGACAATACTGACGATTAAACCCAGGGCCTCACACATGCTAGACAAGTGCCCTACTACTGAGTGACATCCCAGTATCCTTTTTTTTTTTTTTTTTGAGGCAGGGTCTTGCAAAGTTACCCAGACTGGCCTCAAACTTGCAATCCTCCAGCCTCAGCCTCTGGAGTTGCTAGGATTACAGGTGCGCACCACACCCACAGAAACACTGTCTCCAAAAAACAAGGTGGATGGGGCTAGGGTATAGCTTGGTGGTAGTGTGCTGGCCTAGTATGTGCAAGGCCCTGTTTTTGATCCCAAGTGCCACAAGCACACACAGAATAAATTGTCCAGTTCTCCTTCCATTCACACATACTCCCCCTAAAAGTAGAACATAAAAGGCAAAAGGGACTGGAGGCCAATCAGTTCCTCAGATCTCTGCCGCCTTCCTCAGGAACCCTGGAGCCCTCAGCAGCTCTCCTCTGTGCTTGCCAAGGTCCAGCAGAGCCTGAAGACCAGAAGAAAAAGCAAAGAGTTAGCGAAGTGCTAGGCCAGTCTGCTTTCTTCACAATGTGGGGCCCAGAGTGAAGAAGGAAAGTCATCTCCTATCCTGTATCTCAGGGGACCTAAGGCATCTCTGATGCAAGAACGATAGTGACACACTAATGCCTCCTGGAATGGAAGGGAGGAATGTGGAGGCACTGGAGGGGGAAAGTACTCCTCGGCACCCCTCTCCTCCTAGGGGCAGGGCCAAAATATCACAAGCGCCCTAGGCAGGGCATGCTTTTCTGTTGCACAAGAACTGGCAGGAAATGAGTCCTATCTGGAAAGGATTAAGGAAACAAGCAGAGAGGCGGGAGGCGGGCACATTGGAGGCCAGCCTCAGCAATTTAGGGAGGCCCTAAACAACTTAGGCAGATGCTGTCTCAAAATAAAAAAAAAGGGTTGGGGATGTAGTTCAGTGGTAAAGCACCCCTGGGTTCAATCCCTAGTACCCCCTCCAAAAAAAAAAAAAAAAAAGGAAAAAAGGCTCATTCTAAGTAAATACATTTAACATGGTTTTGGTAGAATAAATTAGGATGGCATCTTTAATAGAGTAAAATAGTCTGTCCCAAGTCTCAGGAGCCAAATTACTTTTTTCTATCTGGTAATTTTTATTAATGGATCTAACAGTTAAGGAGAAAAAAAAAGAAGAAAAGCCTGGATAGCTCACCTAGAACGTGGATTGTCAAAACAACGAGCATGTAAATTCACTGTTCTTGTGCACCTGGCACCTGCCTAGTATTGAGCCAGGTGCACCTGTTTTCCAAGAGAACTCCAGAGACAATACGTCTAGTCAGGCTGGCAAGGAAAGGGATGAGTTTCACACAGAACGTGTGTTTATGGCTTAATGAGGCACAAAGGATCATTATTTATAACACAATCAACATGTGCAATTTATGAAGTGATTAAATCTTGTCCCCAAAGAACTCGCATGGATCCAAGCCATGATGACCCTATTATTTAGAAGATTTTTTTCCCTTTTGGTCATAATCTGTTCTCCAATAACAAGAAAAGGATTTGAACTACTCTGAGATAAAATTCAAGGCCATAATGGCCTTCGTTTTCTCTGAAATCACATGGAAACAGAAACAAAGACTTAGCTTTAAAAAATAAAATATAAATAACCTTACTCTAAACCCCCAGATAGAACTATGCACATTTTGGGGTTTTGATTACCAAAGTTTTTATCCTTAGTATTTTCATATCCTTCCATTTCATTAGGCCCTGACATGTATATGGTTGTTTTCCTTTGGAAAGTATTTTCAGTTACTGTACAAGATCCTTCCAAACCCTTTGGGGTGAGTTATATCCACTTTCTATGGCAATAATAAAAATATTTGGCTTGGGCACCAACCAGTCCAATGAGGCATGAACCAATCAGTGTTGAGCTCTCAGTAAAGCCAGGGCAGAGCCCACAAGAAAAACTAACCCTACCTACTTGTAAGAGGAGGAGATAGATGGTCAGGAAAACTAAGTCTGAGTTCACATGCTCAATATTCCCTACCTCAAGGGAGCAGGACTGGTTCCAGGTTACCTGACTTCCAATCTGAAACTACTCTCCACCCCCCCCCCCTTTTTTTTTTTTAACTGCTTTAAAAGATTGATGGAATTACAAAATGAGTAGAGAAGTTTCCTTCATGTCACTACAAAAAGAAAGGGGTCAGGCATGGTGACGCATGTCTGTAATCCCAGAACTCAGGAGGCTAAAGTAGGAGAATCACAAGTTCAAGGCCAGCCTCAGCAACTTAGTAAAGCCCTGAGCAATTTAAGGAAACCCTGCCTCAGAATAAAAAATAAAAGGGACTGGGGATGTATCTCAGTGGTACTGGGTTCAATCCCTAGTACCAAAAAAAGAAAAAAAAAAAAATAAAAAAAAAGGAAAGAAAGGAAAATAAAAGGGGGGTGGGAGAGAGAAATAACAGCCTGAATATTTATGCTCACTTTATGAGTGCTGGAAGTACAGCCTCACTGTGATCACTTATTTTCAAATACCAATTCTTTTTGTGTGTGTGTGATGGGGGGAATAGTTGGGATTTAACCCAGAGGTGCTTTAGCGCTTAGCTACCTCCCAGCCCTTTTTATTTTTTATTTTGAGGCAGAGTCTCACTAAGTTGATTAGGTCTTCGCTAAATTGCTGAGGCTGGTTTCAAACTTGGGATCCAATTCTTTCTGGGTTGATTGTATTTGTTTGGTATATTTCTTTTAGTGCGGCATTTCTCAACAGTAGCATTATTGACATCTTGGGCTGGATAACTCTTCTTCATTCTCTTCTTCTTTTGTATGCAAAGTGAGGGATATGAACCCAGGACCTCCTGCATGCTAAACAAGCGCTTTACTACTGAACTACACCACCAGCCCCTGAATAAAGCTTTATTGTGGCTGTCCTATGGATTACTGGATGTTCAGCAGCATCCTGGCCTCTATGCACTAGATGCCAGTAGCACTGTCCTAGTTGTGACAACCAAAAACTATCTTCTGATGTGGCCAAAGCTTTCAGATGGTTCTCCAGGTGAAAACCACGGGCGTAAGCCAGGCCTGGTGGCGCACGCCTGTAATCCAAGCGACTTGGGAGGCTGAGTCAGGAGGATCGTGAGTTCAAAGCCAGCCTCGGCAACTTAGCGAGGCCCTAAGCAACTCAGTGAGACCCCGTCTCTAAATAAAATACAAAATAGGGCTGGGGATTTTACTTAGTGGCCGAGTGTCCCTGAGTTCAATCCCTGGTTCCAAAAAAAAAAAACAAAAAAACACCACGGGTGTGCTGAGCACCATGGTACATGCCTATAATCCCAGTGACTCTGCAGACTAAAACAGAAGGATCAGAAATTTAGCAAGGTCTTAAGCAACTTAGGGAGACCATGTCGAAATAAAAATAAAAAGGGCTAGGGATGTAGTTCAGTGGTAAAAACCAAGGGATTAAATCCCCAGTATGAAAAAAAAAAAAAAAAACAAAAAAAAAAGAAAAAAAAAAATAAACTGGTTTACTGGATTTCTTCTGACAAAATTTTGGATACAGACGGAATTATTAAATCGGCTAGGTACCAGCAGACATCTTTAAATTGTATAATGCATAGACCTAACAACAGGATTGCATTCTTTTTTCAGTCCAAGGGATTGAACCCCAAGGACCTGCATATGCTAGGCAAGTGCTCTAACATTGAGCTACGCCCCCAACCCTTTTTATTTTATTTTGAGACAAGGTCCCACAAAGTTAGCCAGGCTGACCTTGAACTTGTATTTTCCTGCCTCAAGCCTCCCAAGTAACAAGGATTACAGGTATGTGTCACCTTGCACGGTCAGGTTCACATTTTTTAAACTTTGATAATATATAGAATCCCATTTCTTGATATTTTTCTAACACATCCAATAATTTCTTTCTTTTTTAATGGGATGGGGATTGAACTCAGAGTTTTACACATGCTAGGCAAGAGCTCCACCTCTGAGCTACATCTCCCTAGCCCCTCCCTTTATTTTTATTTTGAGACAGGGTCTCCTCAATTTGCCCAGGCTGGCCTTGAACTTGTGATACTCCTGCCTTAGTCTCCCAAGTACCTGGGATCACAAGTAGGTGCCACTGTGCCTGGTTTATATGTCTTGTATTTATTTTAGAGTTATAAAATGTCATCTTAACTTTTTTCCTTAATTAGAATAACTTCACATTATTTTGGGAAGTTTATTTAAAATTCTTTTGCATTTCCTCATACAAAAGTTATTTTCAGCTGGGCGCGGTGGCACACACCTACAATCCCAGTGACTCAGGAGGCTGAGCCAGGAGGATTTCAAGTTCAAAGACAGCCTCAACAAACTTAGTAAGGTGCTAAGCAACTCAGACCCTGTCTCTAAATAAAATACAAAAAGTGACTGGGGATGTGGCCCACTGGTTAAGCACCCATAGGTTCAATCCCTGGTACAAAAAAAAGTTGTTTTCGGAGTGCTTAGACAACTGAAAAGTGCTCCAGGGTCAGAAATGTACCTCTTGAGCTTGTCCTACACTCATGTTCATAGCAGTATTATTCAGAGTAGGCAAAAGTGGGGCAGCCTAAGTGTCCAGCCAACAGATGAATGAACAAAGAAGATGTGGTATATACATACAATAGAATATTATTCACCCTTGAGGAAGAATGAAATTCTGCCACATGCTGTCACACAAATGAACCTTGAAGACTTTATGCCAGGTGAAGTAAAGCAGTCACATAGAACAAATATTGTATGATTCTAGGATGATTCCACTTGTATGAATTGCCTGGAACAGTGATGATCATAGAGACTAAAATAGAATGGTGATGACCAAGGGCTGGAGGGAGAAAGGAATGAGGAGTTATCAATTAACAGGTACAGAATTTCTCTTTAAGATGATGAAGTGAATCCAAGATGGTGAACTAGAGGGAGGCTGCGTTCCTTGTCGTTCCGTAACTCATGATTCAAACAGAGGAAATTCTGTTTCTCCGTGAAGTGAAGCAGTCTTATTCCTCATTGATCCCCTGTTGTTTGCCACATCTGTATACCTCAATCACCCACAGTCTACAGTGTAGCAACTACATTTGAGTGCAGATTGCTCACTGACCGCCGCCTATCATCTGTCACTTGCCCATTTGCCCGTCTCTGGCCTGCCATCACCTACCTTTCACCTACCCATCGCCCACCAACTGACATTCATCTGCCGATTGTCCGCCAGTGGCCTGCAGGGCCTGCAGACCGTCAGTGGATCACCAGCTGCCTGTTGTTGCCTGGAGGTTCACCATCACAGTACCCACAGGTTTGGTTACACGTGGCTGCTGCTGTTTTTTGGGGGGGGCAGCCAGGAGCTACAGGACTGCCAGCCCGACTCACAGCACCCTGCCTCCAGGACCCCCTGCTTGACTGACAGCACACCACCTCCAGGGGCCCAGCTTGACCAACTGCACCCACATAGTCTTGGTGCCCACACCCTGCGCTGCAGCTCACCATTTGCCAACATGTTTGGAAGCCAGTGCAGCCATCTTGGATTATCCGCAAAGGGGAAATCATTAGGTGGGGCAAATCCCATCCTGAGATGGCCGCTGGAGACTGGGAGCTCATTGTCACACACCTCTCATGCGTCAGGCTACTAAAGACTGGGAGGTTTGAATAGTATTGATTGTTATAGTGTAGATTTTTGTTCTCCTTTGTGAAAGCTTTTAAATTTTTATTTCTTTACTTTTCTTGCTCTCTACCTTCCTTTTATTTACCTGTTTCCTCAAGGGCTTTTTCGCACATTTCTCATGCTAACAACCAATTTCTTTTGACTACGCTTTCACTTTTCCTATGATCTAGAACTTCTTCATACTCTTTTCTTACACTGTTAACAGTTACATCCTACATCCCTTCCCATCCTCTTTGTCCTCCATTAGAAACTATACTCCTCATTGCAAATCTGTTTGTTATACTGTAGATAAAAATTGAACTCATCCTCTCTGTTTATTATGACAATATTGTAACAATATTGTAACAAAAAGACTACTGTAACAATAGTCTTCATAGGGGCTATTTGGTTTACAGCTGCATATTGCCTGTACTGGGTGTTACTAATATTGATCCCCCACTTAAAGAAGAGGTTTCGGAAAACTATAGGGTCACTATAAGCCTATAGGGCAGAAACTGTAATACCCTAGATCTGCATTTCTAGAGGGAAAGATACACGACCAACATGAAAAAACAAGGGAGGAAAGTGTTCCAAACAAACCAAGATTCTACACTAATAGAATTCAATGACAGCATGGTAGAAGAAAGGCCAGAAAAAGACTTCAGAATATACATGATTAAAATGTTCAGAGAAGCAAATGAGGAGTTAAGAGAGCAAATGCAGGCAATGATTAACCATTCCAATAAGCAGCTGAAAGAGCAACTACAGGAAACAAAAGATCACCTCAACAAAGAGATAGAGATTCTGAAAAAGAACCAAACAGAAATCTTTGAAATGAAGGAAACAATAAACCAAATTAAAAACTCAATGGAAAGCATCCCAACAGACTAGATCACTTGGAAGACAGAACCTCAGACAATGAAGACAAAATATTGAATCTTGAAAATAAAGTTGCCCAAATAGAAAGGATGGTAAGAAACCATGAACAGAACCTCCAAGAACTATGAGATATAATGAAAATACCAAATTTAAGAATTATCAGGATTGAGGAAGGCATAGAGATATAAACCAAAGGAATGAACAACCTATTCTATGAAATGATATCAGAAAATTTCCCAAACCTGAAGAATGAAATTGAAATTCAACTACAGGAGGCTTACAGAACACCAAATGCACAAAATAACAGCAGACCCACACCAAGACACGTTATAGTGAAAATGCCTAATGTACAAAATAAAGATAGGGTTTTAAAGGCTGTAGGAGAAAATAAACAGATTACAGATAGGGGGAAATCAATACAGATATCAGCAGATTTCTCAGCCCAGACCCTAAGAGCTAGAAGGGCCTGGAACAATATATTTCAAGCTCTGAAAGAACATGGTTGCCAACCAAGAATCTTATATCCAGCAAAGCTAACCTTCAGATTTGAAGATGAAATAAAATTCTTCCATGACAAACAAAAGTTAAAGGAATTTACACATAGAAAGCCTGCGCTACAGAACATTCTCAGCAAGATATTCCATGAGGAAGAAACGAACAGCAACAATGTAAGTCATCAAAGGGAGGAACTATCCTAAAAGAAGAGCCAATTAAAGGAGACACCAAGTTAAGTTAAAAACCAAATCTAAGTCAAAACGACTAGGAATACAAATCATATCTCAAAAAATAACCCTGAATGTTAACAGCCTAAACTCCTCAATCAAAAGACATAGACTCTGTAATCCCAGCACTTGGGAGGCTGAGGCAGGAGGATTGCAAGTTCAAAGCCAGCCTCAGCAACTTAGCAAGGCACTAAGCAACTCAGTGAGACCCTGTCTCTAAATAAAAATACAAAATAGGGCTGGGGATGTGGCTCAGTGGTGGAGTGCCCCTGGGTTCAATCCCCAGGACCAAAAACAAAAAGAAAAACAAGAACAAAAGACAGACTGGCAGACTGGATTAAAAAGAAAGACCCAACAATATGTTGCCTTCAAGAGACTCATCTCTTAGAAAAGGGCATCCATAGACTAAAGGTGAAAGGATGGGAAAAAACCTACCATGCACACGGGTAAAAAAGCAGGGGTTTCCATCCTTATTATCAGATAAAGTGGACTTCAAGTCAAAGTTAGAAGGGATAAAGGACATTTCATTCTGCTTAAGAGAACCATAAATCAAGAAGACATAACAATCATAAATATTTATGCCCCAAACAATGGCCCATCCATGTACATCAAACAAATCCTTCTCAATTACAGGAATCAAATAGACCACAACACAATAATTCTGGGTGACTTTAACACACCACTGTCACCACTGGATAGATCTACCAAACAAAAACTAAACAAAGAAACCATAGAACTCAATAACACAATCAATAACTTAGACTTAACAGACATATATAGAATATTCCATCCATCAATGAGTGAATACACTTTCTTATCAGCAGCACATGTCTCCTTCTCTAAAATAGACCATATGTTATGCCATAAAGCAGCCCTTAGTAAATGCAAAAAAGTAGAGATACTACCTTGTATTCTATCAGATCATAATCAAATGAAATTAGAAATCGATGACAAAATAAAAACCAGAAACTAACACCTGGAGACTAAATAATATGCTATTGAATGAAGCATGGATAACAGAAAACATCAGGGAGGAAATAAAAAAATTCTTAAAGGTAAATGAGAATGACGATACAACATATCAAAATCTCTGGGATGCTATGAAAGCAGTATTAAGAGGAAAATTCATTGCATTGAGCGCATTCAAGAAAAGAATAAAAAGTCAACAACTCAATAACCTAACCTTACTTCTCAAAGCCTTAGAAAATGAACAGAATGACACCAAAAGTAGTAGAAGACAGGAAATAATTAAAATCAGAGCTGAAATCAATGAAATTGAAACAAAAGAAACAATTGAAAAATTGACAAAACAAAAAGTTGGTTCTTTGAAAAAGTAAACAAAATAGATAAACCCTTAGCCACACTAACAAAGAGAAGGAGAGAGAAAACTCAAATTACTAAAATTTGTGATGAAAAAGGAAATATCACAATGGACACCATTGAAATACAAAACATCATTAGAAGCTTCTTTAGAAACCTATACTCCAATAAAATAGAAAATCTTGAAGACATTGACAAATTTCTAGAGACATATGAATGATCCTCCCAAACTGAACCGGGAGGACATACGCAATTTAAACAGATCAATTTCAAGCAATGAAATAGAAGAAGCCATCAAAAGCCTACCAACCAAGAAAAGCCCAGGACCACATGGATTCTCAGTGGAGTTCTGCAAGACCTTCAAAGAAGAACTTATACCAATACTCCTGAAAGTATTTCATGAAAGAGAAAAGGAGGGAACCCTTCCAAATTCATTCTATGAAGCTAGTATCACTCTGATACCAAAACCAGACAAAGACACATCTAGAAAAGAAAACTTTAGGCCAATATCCCTAATCAATATAGATGCAAAAATCCTTAACAAAATTCTGGCAAATTGCTTACAAAAACATATTAAAAAGATAGAGCAACTCGATCAAGTGAGGTTTATCCCAGGGATGCAAGGTTGGTTCAACATCTGGAAATCAATAAATGCAATTCATCACATCCATAGACTTGAGGTTAAGAATCATATGATTATTTCGATAGATACTGAGAAAGTATTTGACAAAATACAACACCCCTTCATGCTCAAAACACTAGAAAAAATAGGGATGGTAGGAACATACCTGAACATTGTAAAGGCTAATTTTTCTTTTTCTTTTTCTTTTTTTTTTTTTTTTTTTTTTGGTACCAGAGATTGAACCCAGGGGCACTCCACCACTGAGCCACATCCCCAGCCCTTTTTTGTATTTTATTTAGAGCCTCACTAAGTTGCTGAGGCTGGCTTTGAACTCATGATCCTCCTGCCTCAGCCTCCCAAGTGCTGGGATTACAGGTGTGCGCCACTGTGCCCGTTTTGTAAAGGTTATTTATGCTAAGCCCACTGCCAACATCATTCTTAATGGAGAAAAACTGAAAGCATTCCCTTTAAAAACTGGAACAAGACAGGGATGCCCACTGTCACCACTTCTATTCAACATTGTGCTGGAAATGCTAGCCAGAGCAATTAGACAGACCACAGAAATCAAAGGTATGTGAATAGGAAAAGAAGAATTCAAGCTGTCACTATTTGCTGATGACATGATCCTATATTTAGAGGATCCAAAAAACACCATCAGGAAACTTTTAGACCTAATTAATGAATTCAGCAAAATAGCAGAATATAAAATAAACACACATAAATCAAATGCATTTATCTACATAAGCCATGAATCATCTGAAAGTGAAATGAGGAAAACAACTCGGTTCACAATAGCCTCAAATAAAATAAAATACTTGGGAATCAATCTAACAAAAGAGGTGAAAAACCTCTACAACAAAAACTATAGAACATTAAAGAAAGAAATTGAGGAAGACCTTAGAAGATGGAAAGATCTTCCATGTTCTTGGATAGGCAGAATTAATATAATCAAAATGGCCATACTTCCAAAGGTGCTATACAAATTTAATGCAATTCCAATAAAAATTCCAATGACATTCTTCATAGAAATAGAAAAGGCAATCATGAAATTCATCTGGAAGAACAAAAGACCCAGAATAGCCAAAACAATCCTGGGCAGAAAGAATGATGCAGGAGGTATCACAATACCAGACCTTAAACTCTACTATAGAGCAATAATTACAAGAACAGCATGGTACTGGCACCAAAATAGACAGGTAGACCAATGGTACAGGATAAAAGACACAGAGACAAATCCACATAAGTACCGTTATCTCATTCTAGACAAAGGTGCCAAAAACATGCAATGGAGAAAAGATAGCCTCTTCAACAAATGGTGCTGGCAAAACTGGAAATCCACATGCAATAAAATGAAATTAAATCCCTATCTCTCATCCTGTACAAAATGCAACTCAAAATGAATCAAGGATCTAGGAATTCGACCTGAGACTCTTCGCCAAATAAAAGAAATAGTAGGCCTGAATCTTCTTCATATTGGCTTAGGACCAGACTTTCTCAACATGACCACCAGAGTGCAAGAAATAAAAGGAAGAATCAGTAAATGGGATGGATTCAAACTAAAGAGCTTTTTCTCAGCAAAAGAAACAATCAATAATGTGAAAAGAGAGCCTACAGAGTGGGAAAAAAATCTTTTCCACACACACTTCAGACAGAGCACTGATCTCCAAAATTTATAAAGAACTTACAAAGCTTTACACCAAAAATGCAAAGAACCCAATCAATAAATGGGCTAAGGAACTGGGCAGACACTTCACAGAAGATGATATACAGATGATCAACAAATATATGAAAAAGTGCTTATCATCTCTAGTAAGTAGAGAAATGCAAATTAAAACCACCTTAAGATTTCATCTAATTCCAATTAGAATGGCTATTATCAGGAATACAAGCAATAATGAGTGTTGGCGTGGATGTGGGGAAAAAGGCACACTTGTACATTGCTGGTGGAGTTGCAAATTGGTGCAGCCACTCTGGAAAGCAGTATGGAGATTCCTCAAAAAACTTGGAGTGGAACCACTATTTGACTCAGCTATCCCACTTCTCGGTTTATACCCAAAGGTCTTAAAATCAGCAAAGTATAGGGATGCAGCCACATCTATGTTCATAGCTGCTCAATTCACAATAGCTAGATTGTGGAACCAACCTAGATGCCCTGCAACTGAAGAATGGATAAAGAAACTTTGGTATATATACACAATGGAATATTACTCAGTCATAAAGAGGAATAAAACTATGGCATTTGCTGGTAAATGGATGGAGTTGGAGAATATCATGATAAGTGAAATAAGCCAAGCCCAAAAAACCAAAGGCCGAATGTTTCTCTGATCAGTGGATGCTGATACATAACAGGGGGCCGGGTGTTATTGGGGGGATAAGAAAAGAATGGAGGAAGTATGGATGGTGTAAAGGAAAATGGGACAGGAGGGGGTGGGGAAAGGAAAGATAGTAGACTGATACAGACAGTATTCCCCTATGTATATATAAGATTATATGAATCGTGTGAATCTACATTGTGAAGAAAAGATATATTCCCTGCTGTATGATTATATCAAAATGGGTTCTACTGTCATGTATAATTAAAAAGAACCAATAAAAAAAAAGAAAAAAAAAAAGATGATGAAGTGCCAGGCAGTGGCAATGTAGCTCAGTGGTATAGTGCCCCTGGGTTCAATCCCCAGTACCTCCCACCCAAAAAAAAAAAAAAAAGAAAGAAAGATAAAGAAGCTCTGAATATGGTTCATGGTAATGGTTTGTATAATGATGTGAATGTCCTTAATGCCACTGAATTGTACACTTAACAGTGGTTAAAATGGTACATTTGTTACATACATTTCACTACCAAAAAAAAAAAAAAATCAGCTGGACATGGTAGTACATGCTTACATCTACTGCGGAGACTGGTATAAGAAGATTGCTTAGATCAGGAGTTTGAGACCAGCCTGGGCAAGATAGTGAGACCCCCATCTAAAGGAAAAAAAGTCAAAACAAAATATTCAGAAATACATGAATGCTCTGTGCACATAGGAAGCATTCAGCCTTGCTGGGCATGGTGGCACACGCCTATAATCTCAACTACTTGGGAGGCTGAGGTAGGAGAATCCGGAGTTTGAAACCAGTCTGGGCAGCTTAGTGAGAGCCTCAGCAACTTTGTGAGACCCTCAAAATAAAAAAAATAAAAAGAGGTGGTGACGTAGCCCCATAGGGAGGCATCTCTGAATTGAATCCCCAGGACAGGAAAAGAAAAAAAACAAATTTGCATCTCACTTATGAAAAGCTCTCTTCTCTGTGATATCACTTCACAGTCCCACCTTCCTTGGAATTTGGTGGAGTGTGTTTTCAGATATCTGCTGCACTGCGTTATGGCTAATCCAATCTTTTCCCTGAAATCCTACTTCTGAGGTCACTCAGTCCTGAGGGGCTCACTGAGTTGATTCTGACATTTAGAAGAAGGAATTGGTCTTCTGTGTTATTTTTTTCCTCATAAGTTCCCACCCTGAATTCAGTTCATTAGCCTCAAAAATTATTCAGAACATTAAGAGCTGGGAATTAATAATGTTTTTTCTCATCTCCTGGGCAAACAAGGTGGAAGAGGCACCCCATTTCTTTTCTTTCCAAAAAATCCTACAAATACAAATTTTATACTCTATCTGTGAAATTTACTTGTTCTGTTGGTAATAAAAAAAAAAATGTGGTCTGGGGGTGTGGCTCAGTGGTAGAGCACTTGCCTAGCAAGTGTGAGGCACTTGGTTCGATCCTCAGCACCACATATAAATAAGTTAATAAAATAAAGGTCTATCAACATCTAAAAAAATATTTTAAAAAATGAGTGTCTATAGTAGGGTATGTGGTATACAAACTTATGCTGCTTGATTAAATTAAAAGTTGAGGAAAAGTCATGTGTGAGATGAAGTGCAACCAATATCCCAACACATATAAAAAAGGGCATTTGTTGTCTGGTTACTGTAAATAGTGTGGACAACCTTCTTGCACCATGTACCCCCACACCCAGGTCAGCATCAGTTGGTATGGATGCGTTTATATATGAGGCAATTTTATTTTGTAACTAAGAATCTTGAGAGGAAGTCTGGGGATGGGGGAGAATCTGAGGTTAAGGAATTGGAGAATGGAAAAAGATAAAAAGGATTCCAGCATCCACCTCATTCTTTGAACTGATTTTGAGCTCATTAATGAAAGTGAGAGGCAAAAGTTGATGGGCTATTCAAGATGGTCTTAGAAAGAACTGTGAGTCACAGAGAAGGAAGAAGAGGCTCCATTCCTCCATGTCTGTTGGTCCCCCCTGTTCTGGGATTCTTTTTTTTTTTTTTAACATGTTCAGCTTTATTTATTTATTTATTTATTTATTTATTTATTTATTTATTTTTGAGGAACCAGGGATTGAACTCAGGGACACTTGGCCACTGAGCCACATCCCCAGCCCTATTTTGTATTTTATTTAGAGACAGGGTCTCACTGAGTTGCTTAGGGCCTCGCCAAGTTGCTGAGGCTGGCTTTGAACTTACGATCCTCCTGCCTCAGCCTCCCAAGTGCTGGGATTATAGGCATGCGCCACCGCGCCCAGCTTGTTTTTGGTTTTTATTTAAATAAGGAGAGTCTGTTTTTGGATTTGGAGACCTGGAAGCATTGAGAGCACCCAGAGACTATAGCTTGGGGATAAGGAGTCAAGGGATACCACCATCAGGCCACAGTCAGCAGCTGTGGACCAAGGGGATCTGGAGAAGATGTGGGTGGGTGGGGGCATCATGACAGGCGTGATCAGAGCATACCTTTGGTTGCTCCCAATAGTAATGAGGGTCACTCTAGAGGCAGGGGATGGGAGTCTCTTTTTATGAGTACAGAAATTCATAGATGCTAGTAGATATTGAAAGACACATAGGCTGTTTTACTTAGCTCCAATAATAATTCTGAGAAAGTGGGACTATTGTTCTTCTCATTTTATGGAGACGGAAACTGTGACTCACAAAGGTTAAATAACTTTCAAAGGCTACATGAGTCCTAAGAGGCAGAGCTGGGTTAGAACCAAAGTACATTTGACTCTAAAATCTAGTTTTGTTGTTGCTGTTGTTTTGGTTCTTGTTTTTCTTTTCTGCATACCGGGGATGGAACCCAGGGAAGCTTTACTGCGGAGCCACATCCCCACATCCTTTTTATTTATTTATTTTTAATTTTAAGACAGGGCCTCACTAAGTTGCTTAGGGCCTTTGTAAATTGTTGAGGCTGGCTTCAAACTTGTGATTCTCCTGCCTCAGCCTCTGGAGTCACTGGGATTCACTTAAGTATGTGACCATCTTTTATATGCTCTAACAGTGACTTTTAAAATGTTCAAAATAAGTGTGGGGGTCAAAAACATTTCTAGGGCCTGGGGTTGTGGCTTAGTGGTAGAGCGCTTGCCTAGCATGCGTGAGGCACTGGGTTCGATTCTCAGGACCACATATAAATAAATAAATAAAATAAAGGTCTATCAACATCTAAAAAAAAAAAATTAAAAAAACATTTCTAAAACATTTTCAGATAAAGCAGTTTAAAAACAGGCATTCTCTAAAGTATAATTGTGAAAACATAAAAAAAAAAATTCTACACATCTCCCACTTTCTTTGCTACCTAGGTGTATATGCAATTCATTAAAGACAGTTAAGGGATTGGGAGTGAAACTCAGTGGTTGATCACTTGCCTCACGGGTTTGAGGCCGGGGGCTCAATTTTCAGCACAGAAAAAGAAAAAGAAGAAAAGAAAGAAAGCAATGATTTCAAGGTTCGTTATTTTGTATGACCCTTCTGCTACATGCTGATACTTCTGGCTTACACAATGTCTTCCAGAACAAATTCCTTTAACTTGGTTAATACATTCCAAAAGTTTAGCAGAACATGACAGAGTGATCCTGGAGGCCCTCTAGTGGGATGTCTTTTGTGTTTAATTTAGCTGCTTATTTGGTTGCAAAGAAATCCCTAGAATAGAAATTCCCTGAGGTCAGGGGCCTTTATTGTTCTCTGCCATATGTCTAGACCCCAGAACCAAATAAACAGAGTAGAGTAGGTGTTCAATGAGTAAATGAGTGAATGTATCCAGTAAGTTTGACCTAAAGCTACCTTCATACATGAAAATTTTTATTTTTCATTTTATTATTATTTTTTTTGGCAGTGCTAGGGATTGAACCCAGGGCCTTGTGCTTGCAAGGCAAGCACTCTACCAACTGAGCTATATCCCTAGTCCATATACATGAAAAATTTAAGTTTAGTTCAAAGGTTTCTCCATACATAGTGAATTGTAACCTAACTTCATCATGGGACGGAGATCTGAGGAGGTCCCTCCAAGGGGGCAGTGGAATTTCGATTCAGCCTGGGCAAGCTTTCAACTTATGTGTCACTGAAAAGAATTTCAGGATGTCTTGGAAGCAAGGCACAAGCAAAGATTTTTAAGGGACAGCAAATCAAAGGTATACACACCAAAGGTGAATGCCCCTTGCCTCTCACAGAAGAGAAGATGAATAACGCACCCAGCATCGAGCTCTCTGACTATAAATTATTTTCCTGGGAAGGAATGTCCAAAAAAAGAAAGAAAAAGAAATGTGCAGATTCCCAGGAAAACTTCTGTGAGAATCAGATCCTAGACAATCATTTGATATTCCGGGTTTAGAATGTTTCTTCTTGGTTAAGCAGCCCAGTCATAAAACAGTTGTGGGCACATTGTGTAGGTCTTTAAATCTGATGACATTGAAGTTGATTGTGTTTGTTGTCCTATTCGATCTGATTCACGCATCTGTTGGGGGTTTTGTTCATCTGACTAAAAAGACAAGCATGGCTGGCCATGCTCATAGAGTCAGTCTCCATCTCTTTCTCTCCCTGAGAGCCCCTCAACTTGATGTTTAAACATACTGTAACCAATGCTTGGAACAAGTTAACTGAGCCTCAGTCAATCATAAGAGACCACGAGTTCAAACCATGCTCAAATAAGACAGATGGGAGATCCAACCAATCAGAATGTCTCTGCACCTCACTTTCTTCTCCATGTCACTTTCTTTTATCTGACTATTATCTATAACTTGCCCATGTGGTGGGGTGGAGCATTTTAAACAATGTTGGGTCTGAACTGCTGCCTGATAAAAGAATGGCACATAAAGTCAACTAAGATCTGCAAAACTATATTTTTAAATTTTTTTTTATTTTAATACCAGACTATATGAAGAAAAGGGGAGAGGTGTTTTGGACACACAGAAAATGGAACTACAGAGCCCATCTGACCTCTTGAGAGTTAAAGGCTTTTCCTTTGGAGTCTGGACTGTAGCTTATGCAAATTCCTTATCTGAGTGGTCCAGCTAATGACCACAGTCCCCTTGTGCCTTCCCCCAATCTTGTGTTTTGTACCCTAGCCAATGGATGAGTTCTCCTTTATCAGAGGCCATGGGTCATCAATATCCTCTCCTTTCACCTGCTCACAAAAATCCTGCATGGAGGACAGGAATGGAGGACAGTTAGTTTAGTTAGGAGGGGTCATTGGGTAAGGCAGGTACTGTGGTTGATGTGTCCTATACTTTGCTGTTTAGTGTGGTCCCTGAAACCAGCAGCACTGACATCACCCAAGAACTTGTTAGAAACAGACTCTCACCCTATGCCATGATGTAGACCTGTAACCTAAGCTACTTGGGAGGCTGAAGAAGGAGGATTAACATTTGAGGCCAGCCTGGGCAACTTAGAGAGACCCTCCTCAACTCAGCAAAACCCTGTCTCAAAGTAAAAATTAAAAAGGGCTGGGGATGTAACTCAGTGGTAAACACTCCTGAGTTCAACCCCCAGTAGGAAAAAAAAAAAAAAGAAAAAGAAAACTTCACCCTAATACAACCCCAGGAACTTTGTGAGAACAATGAAGTTTATGAAGCACTGTTATTCTAGGTCATTCTTGTTGCATTCCTGTTAGACACCATGTAGCTTTTCTGTATCTTTTTTTTTATTATTTTTTTAACTTTGGTAGCACTGTTTTGGGACTCTTATTTGCTTCTTAATTTATTTTTATTATTTTAAAACTAGAAGAGCTGCTATTTATTTACTTATTTTATAACTATTTATTTATGTGGCACTGGGGATCAAACCCAGGGCTTCTGGCATGCAAGGCAAGTGTTCTACCACTGAGCTACACCCCATACCCAAGTTGCTATTTATTGACCACTATATCTTTTTTTTGTTGTTTTTTTTTGGTACTGGGGATTGAACCCAGGATTGACTGGGATTGACTCCACCACTGAGCCACATCCCCAGCCCTATTTTGTATTTTATTTAGAGACAGGGTCTCACTGAGTTGCTTAGGGCCTCGCTAAGTTGCTGAGGCTGGCTTTGAACTCGCAATCCTCCTGCTTCAGCCTCCCAAGTGCTAGGATTACAGAAGTGCACCACCGTGCCCAGCTGACTACTATAATCTTTTATCTCCTTTATAGATGAGGAAACTGAAGCTAAGAGATATTACACATCTGCTCAAGGTTGTAAGCATAAAGCCAATGCTACTGTATAATTCCTTACTATTCCTTGCCACATTGAAAAGATAAGTCCTTAAAATATAAGCGTATGTCAATTTCCTCAGAAGGAAAAATATCAAAAGATTTTGTTGCTTCATTTCCAGGTTCTCAGAGTTGACATGAGACAGCCTGGGTTCCTGTTGCTTGGTCCTATCTAGAGAGGCGCTACCTTAACAAGCTCCAGAAAGGCCACAAAAGCTTTAGCCAAGCAAGGACTTACTTCCAGAATATCTGCTAAATCAGGGCTCTTGACTCTGGCACACTTGATAATCACCAGGGGAGCTTAAAAAATACCATAGTCCAGGACTGGGGATATAGCTCAGTTGGTAGAGTGCTAGCCTAGTAAGCAAAAAAACCAAACCAAACCAAAGCAAAACAAAACAAAACCATAGTCTGGGCTCTGTCCTCAGTTATTCTGAATTAATTGGTCTGGAGTGAGGGCTGGGGATCAGTTGCTATTTCTTTCTTCCTTTTCTTTTTAATTCTGTAGATAATTCTCAAATGCAACCAGGATTACGAGCCTGTGCCCTAAGACCAGGGAAGCCAGTGGCTTCTAGGTCCAAGAAAAAGATCTGAATATAGCTCCACAAAATGCCTTTGGTGGATGCTAGGTGCTTCAGCTTTCCAGTAAACTAGATTAGTAAAGGACTTTTTCCTGACATGATACTAGGCCAATTCACAAGCAGTTTCATAATTAGAATTTATTTTGTGGTGAAGAACAGCAAAGGAGCACAAGAAACAATGAGTGAGAAAGGAAGCCATCCTAGAAGCTCCTGCTGGCTAGTGATGATGAACTCCTTCCACATTCCTGGGTAGCTCTGGAGTCTCTAAGAGAGAGTGTAGGACAGACACATCAGTGTGTGGCTGGGTTAGTAAAAGATCTAAAGAGAAAATTCATGCTATTCCAAATCCTGAAGGTCTTGAGAAGTGAAAAGTTTATCAATGGAACTCAGTGCTTGAGTTAGGAATGATAAATAACAAATAGCAAAAATCCTATTAATTTCAGTCCTAGCATTTCTGGGAAAGATAGCAAATAGTTTTGTCCATTAAAACAACTGTATATAAAGTAAAATGATTTTTTTAAAAAGGCATAAACTCACAAAGAGGCTCCCAGCTAAATGGCCTAACCAGATCAAATACAGACTCTCAGGCAGGGTCCACAAGTGCATGCAAAGATTCAAATAAGAACATTGTAAGATAAGGAACCAGATAAGGATACCCACTTGCACCCGTTCTATTCAATTTTGTGGTACAAGTTTTAGCCAGAGCAATTAGGTAAGAAAAAGAAATATAAAACCTTTATATGGCAAGAAAGGGGTAAAATTTTCTGTTTTGCAGATGACATAACCTGATATGTAGAAAATCCTAAATAACACACACACACACACACACACACACACACACACAATTAGAGCTAATAAATGAATTTAGCAAAATTTCATGATATGAGATCAACACACAAGTGTTATGGTTTGGATTTGAAATGTTCCCCAAAGCTCATGTGTTAAAGGCTTGGTGCACCATGCAACAATGTTCAGAGGTGGGGTTTTGGAACGTGATAGGATTGTGAAGGCTCCAACCTCATCAGTGGATTAATAATTTGAATGGCATTACTGGGGGTGTGTTGAAAACAAGGAGATGGGGCCTACTTGGAGAAAGTAGGTCACCGGAGGTGTGCTCTGACAGGATATATCATGGTCCCTGGCCCCTCTCTCTCTGCTCTGCTTCCTGCCTGATTAGGTGAACAACTTTCCTCTACCATGTCCTTCTATCATGATGTTCTGCCTCACATCAGGCCCAAAGCAATAGAGTCAGCCAACCATGGACTGAAACTTCTAAAACTGTGAGTTTGAAATAAATCTTTCCTACTCTACCTGTTTTTCTCAGATATTTTGTCCTAGAAACAGAAAACTAACACAAAGCGTTAGTTGTATTTCCATAAGCGAGCAATGAACAATCCCAAGATTAAGAAAACAATTATATTTACAATAGAATCAGAAAAAATAAAATACTTAGGAATAAATTTAACCAAGAAAGTGCAAGACTTATATGCTGAAAAGTACAAAGTATTTTTGAAATTAAAGGAAATCTAAATAAATGAACAGACATTCTGTGTTTATGGATTGGAAAACAGTTTTGTCAAGATAGTAATATTACCCAAAGTAATCTATAATTCAATACAATCCCTATCAAAATCTCACTAGCCTTTTTTGCACAATGGAAAAGCTGATACAAAAATTCATACAGAATTGCAAGGAACTTCAAATAGTCAAAACCATCAAAAAAGAAAACAAAAATTTGGAGGACTCACACTTCCGATTTCAAAAATTTCTATAAAACTATAGTAAGAAAGAAAGAAAGATAGACATACACATTAATGAATATAATTGAAGTCAAGAAATAAATCCACGCCGGGCACGGTGGCACACGCCTGTAATCCCAGCACTTGGGAGGCTGAGCCAGGAGGATCGCAAGTTCAAAGCCAGCCTCAGCAACTTATCGAGGCCCTAAGCAACTCAGTGAGACCCTGTCTCTAAATAAAATGCAAAATAGGGCTGGGGATGTGGCTCAGTAGTGGAGTGTCCCTGGGTTGAATCCCCAGTACCCCTCCCCAAAAAGAAAGAAACCTATACAATTGATATTCAACAGGGGTTCCAAATGATTTTCAACAACAGTGCCAAGACTAATCAATAAAGAAAGAATTATCTCTTAATACATGGTGGTAGGACAACTCTGTGTCCACATGCAAAAGAAGCTGGACCTGTATATCACATCATATACAAAGATTAACTCAAAATAGATCAAAGGCCTAAATATAAGAGCTAAAAATGTAAAACTCTTGGAAGAAAACATTGGGGAAATTTTCAAGGCCTTGGATTAGGCAATGATTTCTTAGATATAATACCAAAGCACAATCAAAGAAAAAATAGGAGAATTCAACTTCATCACAATTAACATCTTTTGTTAATTAACATCTATTCAATGACACTATGGAGAAAGTGATAAGGCGGGTCAGGGATGTAGCTCAGTGGTAGAGTGCTTACCCAGCATGCTGGGGGTCCAGGGTCAATTCTTAGACCCACAAAAAAACAAAACAAAACAAAAAAAGAGTGAAAAGGTAACCTACAAAATGGGGAAAAGATCTGCAGATCAGCTAATAAATGGACAAATCAGCTGATAAACATCCGAATCTAGGATATATACATATATATACATTTTTTTAAAAACTCCTATAAATCAACAACAAAAAGTCCAATCAAATAAGAGCAGATACCTAAGGATCCACAGAGGGAAACTTCTAGTGTCAATGAAGTTTCTAACGATGTGGACCAGGACAAGGAAATGGGGGGAAACAATGTGTAAGAAACAGAGATAATACAGGGAGAAGGCAATCAGCAACCATGAAATAAAAACAGGATACTAGACTGGGGATATAGCTCAATTGGTGGAGTGCCTGCCTCACAAGCTCAAGGCCCTGGGTTCAATTCCCAGGACCACAAAAAACAAAACAAAACAAAACAAAACAAAACACACCAGGATATTACTGGGGGGAAAGCCAAAATCAAGCAAAAAATTGTATTCCAAGAATAGTCCTAGAAATCAAAAAGTGAAACTACTCAGTAGCAGGTTCAGAAAAGAAAGCAGAATTTGTCAAAACTGTCATCTGAACCCAAGTTAGCTTGACCCCAAAGTCCATAGAAACAAGGAAAGATACCTTACCTAAATTATTAACATGAATGTATATTTTCTTATGATTGCCCTAGGCATCTTATATTGCAACACTAACTGAAAATCAGTTTCAGACTCTAATTGTTTGGAATCTACTCAATCAGTAGTGCCAGCGGCAACCTCGTACTTTTTCTGGAAATATAAACAATAGCAATAATTCCTAGTTTTAATCTCTTTTATTTATGTAATCATCATAAGCAATTGTAAACTGCAAGGCAGTCTCAGGTCCTTGCTTCCAAGATAAATAAAAAAGAATAATGGTGGTTCCAAAAAAGGCTGGGCGGCAGGGCGTGGTAGCGCAGGCCTGTAATCCCCAGCAGTTTGAGAGGCAGAGGCAAGAAGATCGCGAGTTCAAAGTCAGCCTCAGCTCCTTATCGCGTCCCTAAGCAACTTAGCGAGATCCTGTCTCCAAAAAAAAAAAAAAAAAAAAAATGGCGTGGAGGCGTGGGGGAGACTGGGGATGTGGTTCAATAGTTAAGAGCCCCTGTGTACAATTCCCTGTACCGAAAAAATAAATAAATAAATAAAAGCTGCGGCCACGTGCAACCAACCTGTTAACCTGTTTGTTGCACAAACTGCACCAGTGCACTCAGTGCCTGTGCCCAAGGACAAGGCCAGGAAGAAGTTCCTCATTTGAAACATAGTAGAGGCCACAGCCATCAGAGATATTTCCAAAGCAAATGTTTTAGACTCTTACGTACTTTCCAAGCTCTATGTGAAGCTTCATTACTGCACGAGTAGTGCCATTCACAGCAAGGTGACCAGGAATCCATCTCGTGAAGCCTGGAAGGACCCCAACCTCACCTGATTTAGACCAGCTGGTGCTGCCCCACGATCTCCACCGAAGGATCCTTAAGGACTGAAGAAAAACCATCCTCTGGAAAAAAAAATAAATGTAATGGAATTATATTTTTTAAAAAATATGCAAGGCATACAAAATACTATAGGGAAATGTGAGGTTTTATTGTTCATTTGCTTTGGCTTGGAGAACTAATTTTGAGTAAATTTTTTTTTTTTAATTTTTAATTTTTTTTTCAGTGCCGGGAATCACATGCTAAGCAAGCATCTATCACCGAGCATCTCTAGCCCTTTAAGAGTTCAGTTTTTTCATGATCCTATCTTTTCCTAGCTTTTTCAAAGATTCTATAATAAAAACAGCCAAATGCTGCTGCAACACAGAATAAATTGCCATTTGTGAAAACATCTTATGGGTAATTGTCAGAGTCAGCCTCCCAGAAACATTGGTAGCCATAAATACTTCTTCGCCCCTTTTTTTTCCGTCACTACTTCTTGTATCACCATTTTATATACCAGTCAAATTTCATTTCTTTTCACTTATCTCTTTTTTTCCCCACCTGACACCAGGGATTGAATGCAGGGGCATTCTGCCAATGAGTTATATCTCAGCCTTTTTCAGTTTTTATTTTGAGACTGGGTCTCAGGAAGTTGCCTCTTGCTAAGTTTATTTTTTTAAAAAGTAATAAGGGCTGGGGATGTAGCTCAGTGGTAGAGCACCATTGAGTTCAATCCCCAGTGCCACACACACACACACACACACACAGACATATATGCATATATAAGTATATAAAAATGTATCTATGTGGTGGTTTGGAACTGGGACGAATCCTAAATGTCATCCACCCTTGCTTTTTTTTTTGGTCTAAAATATGTGAGAAACTGAGCCAGTTAGGAACCAGAATTCCAATATGCTAGCTCCAAGTCCACCACCACTTTTGCTTCATAGAACTGTCAGAAGTAGATATTGCAAAGCTCTGAGACCGGCATATAATTACTTTAAAACTTTAAAAGCTCTATGTGGTGGTGTGGTGGTACATGCCATAATCCCAGCAGCTCAGGAGGATGAGAGAGGAGGATCACAAATTCAATGCTAACCTCAGCAATTTAGCAAGGTTTTCAGCAACTTAGTGAGACCCTGTCTCAAAATAAAAAACATTAAAAAAAAAAAAAAAAAAAAGCTGGGGATGTGGCTCAGTGATTAAGTGCCCTGGGCTCAATCCTTCGTACAAAAAATAAATAAATAAATAAAGAAAAAAGAAAAAAGAAAACTTTAAAATCAGGAAACAGTAACTGGGTCATCTGCTACAACCACAGCCTAAAATGAAACACATGATTTTGCCTCTTAACTGTAGTGCTGATGGAAAAGGAAGATCAAATCTTCCAACCTCACATCTCCTACATATAATAATAAGTATTTCTTGAATAGTTGCAAAATTCATGACAATGAATAAAGCAGCTAGGACCACAGTGTGAAGCACAAGTAGAACTGCAGGGAACAATGTTCAACACCATTTGGTGCAATTAATTTCACTGAGTGGCGTTAATTTAGGAATGTTACATATGAATCTGAATTCTCAAAATCGAACAGTGGTCATTTTTTGTGGCTGATACTATTTTATTATAGTGAGTAAACTGTCAGAAGTCATAGGGCGTGGGGATGGAATGGAGTAGAATTCAGACTATCGAAGACAAACAGGGTTCTCTTCGTTTTGGTGCTGGTAATGGAACCGAGGGCCTTGCTCATGCTAGGCAAGCCCTGTACCACTAAGCCACATCCCCAGCCATTTTTGTTTGTTTGTTTGTTTTGTACTAGTGATTAAACCCAGGGTGCTTTATCACTGAACTACATCCCTAGCCCTTTTATTTTTTTATGTTGAGACAGGATCTCACTAAGTTGCTGGGGCTGGCTTTGAATTTGCATCCCTTGGCCTCCTGAATAGCTGGGATTACAGGAGTGCACCACTGTGTCCAGCAGGAGATGATTCTTATACTGACTTTAACCTACACCAGTTCCCCTGTATTGATTGAGTCATGTCTTTTCACTTTAAGGGAAGTGCTAAGTGAAATCAATGAAACAGCTGAATTGATATGAGTTCCAAGAATTGCAACATGCAGAACAATGAAATCATTCATAGAAGAAGCCATTCACCAACAGCCTAGTACCACTGTAGTTAGAAAATAAGGAAGGGGTTAGAAAATAAGTAATGGAGCACTTGTTTAGCATGCATGAGGCCTTGGGTTCCATCCCCAGCAGTGGAAGAAACACAGCAAAACAGGAGTGGAAAGAAAAAGTATCACTCAGGATTTAAAAGAGTTTTTAATTATGTTTAATTTATAACCTAATGAAGTTCACCTTATAGGTTTTTTTAAAATGTTTTTTTTTAGATGTTGATAGGCCTTTATTTTTTATTTATTTATTTATTTATTTTTGGAACCAGGGATTGAACTCAGGGGCACTCCACCACTGAGCCACATCCCCAGCCCTATTTTATATTTTATTTAGAGACAGGGTCTCACTGAGTTGCTAAGGGCCTCGCTAAATTGCTGAGGCTGGCTTTGAACTCGCGATCCTCCTGACTCAGCCTCCCAAGTCGCTTGGATTACAGGCGTGCACCACCATGCCCGGCAGACCTTTATTTTTTATTAATTTATTTATACATGGTGCTGAGAATCGAACCCAATGCCTCACACATGCTAAGCAAGTGCTCTACCACTGAGCCACAACCCCAACTCCACCTTATAGGTTTTTTTGTTTGGTACTGGGGATTGAACCCAAGGGTGCTTTACCACTGATTTATATCCCCAATCCTTTAAAAAAAGGATTTGTGTGTGAGTGTGTGTGTGTGTGTGTGTGTGTGTATACATATATATGTATGTATATATATATATATATATATATTTTTTTAGACAGAGTCTCGTGTTAAGTTGCTTAGATTGAGCTCCAACTTGCTATTCTCTTGCCACAGCCTCCTGAATTGCTAGGATTGCAGTTATCACTGCTGCACCCCACACGTCATAGGTTCTTTTACTGAAGAAATGCAACCAGTGTGACTATTCAATTCTTTCACTGCACAAATATTTATTGCATGGCACACCTCATACTGGCCCAGGCATTATCGGAGGCACATGGCATGTAATAACCAGCAAAGCATCCCTATCCTCACCCAGCTGACATTTAGATGATAAGCATCATGTGTAAGGAAGTTAGGTAATGTATTAGAAGGCGGTGACTGCTGTAGGGAAATAAGGGCAAGGTTAAATGGACCCAGTATATGTGGAGGTAAGTTGGGATCTTAAAGGGTAGACTTTGCTGAGAAGTGACTTTATTTATTTAGTTAGTTACTAAGGATTGAACCCAGGGGCACTTTACCAGTAGATCCCCAGCCCTTTTTATTTTTTATTTTGAGACAGAGTCTCACTACATTGCCAAGGCTTGCTTTGAACTTGTGATCTTCCTGCCTCAACCTCCCTGGGATTACAGGTGTCTGCTACCATGCCTACCTTGAGAGGTGACTTTAAAAGAAGATTTAGAAAAGGTGTTAATGTTTGGGAGAAAAGCATTCCAGGAAGAGGTAACAGCCGGCACAGTCCCCGGAAAGCGGGAACATCTTAACTTTTCCCAGAAACATCAAGGTAGCCAGACAGAAAGGAGCAGAGAGGGCCAGGAGGGAAGTGGAGGGAGACCTCAGAGGGCCTGGAGCTGTTGCAAGGTTTCTGCTTCCATTTTCCTTGTTTACTCTGAAAGTTTGCTTTTGAACAGAGAAGGATTTAATTTACCTTTCATTTTAAAACAGTCTCTCTGGCTTCTCTGTTGAGAATAGACTAAAGATAACAAAGCACAGAGACCAGTGGGGAGACCACTGCAATACTCCAAGCAAGAGCTGAAGTGGAGAAAAGTGATCACATTATGGTTGAGTTCTGCACAAGATTTCCAAAAAAATCAGATGTGGGCCAGGGGGGAAAAAAAGAGTCAGAGTGACCCCAAGGTTTTTGGCCTGAACAACTACAAAAAGTAGAGTTTTCATTAGCAGAGGTGAGGGAGCTACCAAAGGAACAGGCTTGGTTGAAGGAGGTAAGTCAGGAGTTTTGGATATATTACTTTGACATCCAGGTGGGAAGTCAGTGGGCAGTTGGATGTGTGAGTCTGGAGTTTAGGAAAGAAGTCTGGGATAGGAGACACAATTTGGGTGTTGTAAGTATATGGATAATATTTATATACTTATTATCATTCTCTTAACATGAACTTTTTTAATATACAGAAAGGGTCTTATGCTGGGTGCAGTGGTACATGACTATAATCCTAGTGACTCAGGAGGCTGAGGCAGGAGAATATCAAGGTCCAAGACAGCCGGGACAACTCAGCAAGATCCTGTCTCAAAATAAAAAATATAAAGGACTGGGAATGTAGCTCAGTGGTAAAGCACCCTTAGCATCAACACCCAGTAGCAAAAAAAAAAGCTTCATTATGTTACTCAGGCTGACCTTGAACTTGTGATCCTTCTGCCTCAGCCTTCTGGATTGCTTAAACTAAAGTCACACACCACCATGCCCAGCCTAATGTGAACTTTTTCAAATACACGGAAATGTGTACAGATTTAGTACATATACCTTCTACCTCCATTCAAAAATTAACCATATTAACTCTTTCTTTATACTTGTTTTTATTTTGTTGGTTAAACAGAACCATTTGGAAACATCTTGTTACTTCATTCTTGAATATTCTCCCTACCCATTCCCAGCGCTGGGAATGAAATCCAGGGGTACTCTACCACTGAGTTACATCCCTAATACTTTTTTAAAAACCCATTTCTTATTTTGAGACAGGGACCCTTTAAGTCGCTCAGGTTGGCCTTGAGCTTGTGATCCTCCTGCCTCAGTCTCCCAAGTCACTGGGATTATAGGTGTGCACCACTGCACCTGGCTCATAGATTGTTTTAAATGAATTTAATAAACCCAAAGACATGGATTCCATAAAGAAACTCCCACCCTGTACTGGTTTTTAGACCTAATTCTGAAAAGATTAACTTGTACATTGGAGATTGCTAAATGGTCAGGAAAATCTCATTCATTCTCGGGCTTCCTGAATATTGGGACACTTCCCTTCATGAATCAGGAAATAACAAAACAAAGTAAATCATGTGTGGAACCAAGATCAAACAGGCACTTTATAATAAAAAATAAAATAGTTGACATTGGCCACAGCTAGAAACCCAGAGATAAAAGACACTGATTGAAGACTAGAGGGTGCTGGGGTGAACTGTGAATTTCATCTGACTCAGAGAAACAGTCTGGTCCCTCCTGGGGAAGCAGAGTTAGGCTCCAGGAAAGCAAAGATGGGCTTGGGATGTCTTTAACCCTCCCCTGAGTCAGAGCTTCTCTCTATACCTCTAGTTCTTTGCTCAAGAACCTTCCCTGCCTCATTTTTCAACCAAGCACCAAGTTCAGAAAAGACTATTTCAGACTTCAATGTACGTGTTTCAGACCAATATCAAATCCAGAAGAACATCAGCTCCATTTTGAGCCACAAGGAGGTATTTTAAACAAAAACAAAACAAAACAAACAAAACAAAAAACCATCAGAGGGAAAAGAAAATAAGAAAAAAATGAGACTCAGAAGAGAAGAGAAGGAGTAGACAGAAGGGAAGAAAATGGAAGAATTAACTGTAATGACTATTTTCCCACTTTGTATAGCTACATTAAGTGTAGCAAGACCAAAGTAAAAAAGGTTCTATTTAAAAATGGGCAGCATTCTACATTCTAGGAGGATCACCAAGGAATGTATCTTTTTAATTTTTTTTTTCTTTTGTACTAGAGATTGAACCTAGGGATGCTTTACAGAGCTACATCCCCAGCCCTTTTCATTTTCTTTGAGACAGGATCTCACTAAGCTACTTAGGGCCTCACTGAATTACTGAGGCTGGCTTTGAACTTGAGATCCTCCTGCTT
This sequence comes from Glaucomys volans, assembly GCA_020662805.1. NCBI lineage: Eukaryota > Metazoa > Chordata > Mammalia > Rodentia > Sciuridae > Glaucomys > Glaucomys volans. Next base: position 115,456 of record JAJEJO010001542.1, read on the forward strand.
CAACCTCCTGAGTCACTGGGATTACACACGTGCACTGTTGGGCCCAGCAAAAAGTGTATTTTGTTGAAAAGAAAGGCACTGAAATGGGCTCTGTTATGTAGCAGTTGGTCCCCAGGCCAAGCTTAGAAGCAGGAAGTTTGGAAAAGAAGCATGGAACCACTCTGCATAATGACCTCAGAAGTTATCTATAATCAGGCCAGGGAAACCTGTGCACATTTGTTCCTTTGAGGCAAATTTCCTTTTTCCGGTTAACATGAACTTAAACTGTTGTCATTGGGAAGTATTGTTAGTCTTGGGAGATTGCGGATGTTGAGTTTTGTCCAAAAGTTACCCACAGTCACCAGGAACAGAGCTGCAGAAGGGAACTGAGAGAATTAAGCAGTCCTCTCTGACAGTCACAGTGGCAGTCGGTTCCCCAAACACGTAGGGTGTTCGTTATGTGTGACACACTGCTTGAGGGCTTTATCCATGTTAACTACTTTATTTCTCACAGTAAACCTTATGAAATAACCATTGTTCCACTTTGTGGATGAGGAAACAGAAACAGAGAAGTTAAAGGACCTGTTTGAGGGCATTCACATGGTAAGTGGGAAAGCCAGGTTGAAGTCAGGCAATCTGAACCTGAACTTTTACCATTTCACCAGCCTTTTTTTTTCTTTTTTTCTTTCTTTCTTTTTTTTTTTTTTTTTTTTTTTTTTTTTTTTTTTTTTTTTTTTTTTCTTTTTTTTTTTTTTTTTAAGATAAGGCCTCACTACGTTGTGTAGTGCCTTGCTAAGATGTGGAGGCTTGCTATCCTCCTCCTGCCTCTTTCTCTGGATTCGCTGGGATCAGAGGCTTGTGCCACTGCGCTCATCAAACACCTGTTTCTTGTAAAAGCCCACACATGTATTTTATGAGCCTCCCTGCAGGGTCGTGCAGTCCAGCATGGATTACACTGGTTGTACTGTCCATGCTCCCTTCCTACCAACCTCACTACCGTTTCCTGCCTCAGCATCACAGTTCTCCACATGGAGCAACTTTGGACTTCGCTTGATCTATAAGCCTAACATTAAGAAACAGAACATTACTAGAATATAGGCATATTCTATGACCTAGCAATTCTACTCCTAGAGGAAAATATATGCTAAAAGATGCAACTTGACTTTGAGATCTCTCAACCATCTTATCAGGTTCACCTTCAACCTAAAATTTTTGGGTTTTTTTTGGCCGGGCACAGTGGCGCACACCTGTAATCCCAGCACTTGGGAAGCTGAGACAGGAGGATTGCGAGTTCAAAGCCAGCCTCAGCAACTTAGCGAGACCCTAAGCAACTCAGTGAGACCCTGTCTCTAAATAAAAATAAAGAATAGGGCTGGGGATGTGGCTCAGTGGTGGAGTGCCCCTGGGTTCAATCCCCAGTACCAAAAAAAAAAAAAATTTTTTTCTTTAGTTGTCAATGAACCTTTGTTTTATTTATTTATTTTCATGTGTTGCTGAGAATCAAACCCAGTGCCTCATACATGCCAGGCAAGCGCTCTACCACTGAGCCACAACCCCAGTCCCTTAAATGTTCTAAAAAAAGAAATAAAGCATTGCAGTTGAAGCTGAAACCCCTTTTGCCTTCCAATCCCAGTCCCATTACCTTTCCTTAGACCCCTCAGCCAATCATAAATTATGTTTTTATACCCATTTATTGTATTGTATATACATGTATACATGTATATACATGCATTTATGAATTTGTTGCATTTTTCCTACTCTGTGAGACTGAGCACCTTCTTCTATTTCCTCTTCTAAGAATTTCCTTGTAGTAGTACTGGTTCTTTTTCTGTTGCATTGTTCTTTGTTTATTAATTTCAGGAGCTTTGCTTATTAGTGTATTTACAAAACATTTTTGGTTATATTTATTGCAAATATTTTTCCTCATTCTTTCTTTTCACATTGTTTGTAGTGTTTTTGCTTTGCAAAAAAAAAAAAATTGTGTAGTCAAACGTCTATTTTTTTTTTTTTTTTTGGTTTGGAGTGGGTATTGGGAGTCAAACCCAAGACTCCCCACAATAGGTAAGTGCTTTAACACTGAGCTACATCCTCAGCCCCTACTTTTTTCTTTAACTTGTGTATGTTTTTGTCTTGTTTAAGGAGATTTCCCATCCCCCCAAATATGCAAATGTCCTCTCATTTGTTCTTTCAATGTTTAATTTTGTGTTTAGATTTATTCACAAAGCCCGGTATCAGACACTTCCTGGAATACCTAGGAATACACTGGAGTGAATAGGGAGAGTTTCCCATTTAGAAAAGATGAATTTGGAAAATAAATTGGAACTGGTTTGTCTTCAAACTTTTCCTATGTAGTTGATGAAAAGGAAATATGAATACTACAAAAATAATTAGTGCTGCAGCTAGCCCTTTTGATATCTTGTTAGCAGGAAGTGGAAAAATATTAACTATTTTATCAAATGAAATCTGATGAGAATTTTTAATCTGTGACTTCTTTTTTCCAGTGTTACTCTCAAAGAATGTTGTAGTCTTAGAAAATATTCTAGTTTCTTTCCAGGTATTGACAAGGCATAGGGATGAGTGTTGAGAATAGCTGAAAAAATAATTGTTTAAATTAAAATGTAAGAGGTTGGGTGTGATGGTGCAAGCTTGTAATCCCCAGAGGCTAGGAAGTCTGAGGCAGGAAGATCAAAAGTTCAAGGCCAGCCTGGGCAATTTAGCAAGACCCTGTATCAAAATAAACTGAAAAGACTGTGGGTATGTCTTCGTGGTAGAGTACTTGCCTAGCATAACATGCAAGAGGTCCTGGGTTTGATCCCCAGTAACTAACACACACACACATACACACACACACACACACACACACACAGATAAAGAAAAGAGAAAAACATTTTTGGTGTTGAGTCACAAAGCTCTCTTTGCTTTGTTCTCATCAGACCCTCCTTCAAGAGCAATCCACTCTTTGCAAATAGCCACAAATTGGAGGACATGAGGTTTCTAACAAAAGTTGTCATCGTTCCCACTACCCACACTCCTACAATGTCTGGCATCTTATTTCCGGCTTTTCCACCAAGGATCAAAATACATCATCATCCTTAATTGAATCAGTTGTCTTGAGCTAAGCTTGAATTTCTGGAGTGCAGAGTTTGTACTTATAAAATGGTGGAAAGCTGCTTAGAAGCCTTTGAGGCTGGATTTGGTGACACATGCCTGTAATCCCAGTGAGTTGTAAGGCCGAGGCAGGAGGATCATAATAAATTCAAGGCCACAGCAATTTAGGCCCTAAGCAACATAGTGAGATGCTGTCTCACTATGAAATAAAAATAAAACGAGCCAGTAACGTAGCTTGGTGCTAAAGTGCCCCTGGATTCAATCCCCAGGACCACCCTTCCTCCCTGCTAAAAAAAAAAAAATCTTTAAGGCTGTCTCACCCTAACTCATTTCAGGTAGGTTAATCTGACAGTCAAAAATGGAATAGAAGAAATAAGACATTAGACAGTCTTGGGTTGCCGTTTCCACTAGCCCCCTTCTGGCTGAGTAAGCTCTGTTCACCATGATCTGCTTTATTCCTTGGCAGCTGCTGAAAATGCAGCTGATTGGAGCAGAAATTCCTGCTGTCAGCCAGGGCAGGGAGGAGGGGGCTCATTTTGAAAAAGGATAAAATGTGAATGTTCATTAGATTATTTTTCAACATTTGCTGGTAGATAAACCAACAGCCCCTTCCAACTCACTGAAATATTCTTACAGGTTAACTGAGGAGGTTAGGGAAGGACTTTTCTTTACAGCCATTCCAAAGTGTTTCTTGAAGGTGTTTTCTCTCAAACATATCAGAGCAAAGATATTTTTAGAGAGGAGAACCAGAAGTTGGACTGGGGACACGTGCAGCTTGGAACTCCTCACCACATTCTCTTTTCTTGTTCCTTCAGGAAGGAAGGCAGTCACAGCCTCTCCTTTTGTTCTCTGGCTTGGTTTATAAGGTTAGTCAAATACGCTGTACAGCAGAGTTCCTGGGTTAATGATTGATCTAACTGGGGTAAAAGCCATATGCCACTGTCACACTGCATTTTGTCCTTTTTTTCCAAAGTAGTTAGCTATTGCTCACTGGTGTTGTGGCTTAATGCTGTGTCACCAGACTGTTCCAGAACATATGCATATTTTATGTTCACACAGTTCAGTGAGAAACAGAGAATTTCCCTTCAAGATAGTACTATGATCATTCTGATAACCCTGAAAGGAAAAAAGAAAAGGTGACCCAAAGAATCAAGATAGCATTTGGGTAATGTTTAAATCAGATTGAATCTCTGATTTGAAGACATATTTATAGTGGATTTTGTTTGAAGTAAAATAGACATGCTGAGAAGTGCACCGTACAGATCGTTGGTGTTCAGCTTAATGAACTGCCACCAAGTACACACTCTGGTGTACTGCTCAGAGATCACAAAACAGAACATTATCACATTCCCAGGAACCCTCTGTATCTGTACCAGTCACAACATCTCCTAAGGTTCATCATATCTTCTTCTTCTCCTCCTTTCCTTCCTTCCTTCCTTCCTTTCTTTCTTTCTCTCTTTCTTTCTTTCTTTCTTCTTTTTTTTTTTCTTGTAGCGCTTGGGATCAAACCCAGGGCCTCTAAGCAAGCACTCTACCCCTGAGCTTTATTCTCAGGCCCAGCTTAGCTTATTTTGGAACTTTATATAAATGGAATCATATGTTTGGGCATGAGTTCTCAATGTAAAGTGTGAAGTTCATCCATGTCCTATGCAGCTGTAGTTGGTTTGTTTTCATTGATACAAAGCATTTCTTCATGTGAATGTGCCATAATTTATCCCTTCTGCCATTGATGGGCATTTGGGCAGTTTCTAGCTTTTGGTTATCACAGATACTGCAGCTCTCATAATTCTTTTGGTGCTGGGAACGGAACTCAGGGCCTCTCACCAACTAGGCAAGTGCTCCGCCCTTAGCCCATGACGTTTCTTTTTCTCTTTTTTTCTTCCTTCTTTCCTTCCTTTTTTTCCTTCCTTCCTTCTTTCCTTCCTTTCTTCCTTCCTTCCTTCCTTCCTCCCTCTCTCCCTCCCTCCCTCTCTTCCTCCCTTCCTTCGTTCCTTTCTTCCTTTCTTTCTTTCTGTGGGGACTGAACCCAATGGCATTCTACCATTGTACTACATCCCTAGCCATTTTAATTTGTTTTTTATTTTGAGACAGGTTCTCATAAAATTGCCCTGGCTTTGAACTTCAAATCTTCCTGCCTCAGCCTCCTGTATTAGCTGGGGTTATTGGTGTGCGCCATCAGTGTCCATCCAAGATGAATTCTAGAAAGCAATGAAGTCATCAGAGATTTCTAGGGTCATGTCAGAATGACTCAGGAGAAAATTGGGTTCTCATTAGCCAAATATGGGATAATTTAAGTATCAATAAGAATAACAACTATAATGAATTAAAACATGTTTAGCATGTATAAATATCAAGCCCAAAATTATTCCTGAAAAAAAATCTCGTTGGGAGAATCATGCTAAGTGATATAAACTAGACTCAGAGAGTCAAGGATCAAATGTTTTATCTCATATGTGGAAGGAAGAGAAAGATAGAAGGAGAGAGAAGGAAAAGGAATAAAAAAAAAGGATCCCATGAAAATAGAAGGGAGACCAATAGAATAGTATGGAAGTGGAAGGGGGTTAAAAGGTAGGAAGGAGGAGAGGGCATAGGAAAGTACCAGGGAATGAAATCTATCAAATTATGCTATGTCTGTGTATGAATGTACCACAATGAATCCTGCTTTTATATATAATTATAATGCATTAATTGGAATAATAATTGAGAATAGAAGGGTGATCAGTAGAGTAAAACAAATGGATTGGGAAAGAGAGGAGGAAAAGAAAAGGGAATATACTAAATGTACTAGGGAATGAGATTGATCAAATGGTGTGTATATATGAAATGCCTTAATGAATCCCATTATTGAATATAATTTTAGTGCCCCAATTAAAAAAAAAACTCATTGGTCATCTTTGGAGAATGCTAGAGAGCCAATTCATTATTTTGAAAACTCAAAAATAAAAAAGAAAGAATCAAACAGTTCTTAAAAATGGACTGCAGGTATAAGAGCCTATTGAAACTAACGACTTTGTAGTTTTTTAAGCTAAAACTGGAAGGCTGGACCTTGGATATCAGTTCTGTTCTATGTGGTTAATAGTTTACTGAATTTTGTAAAATATATGGAATAGGGAAGAATGCTTTTGTTTTATTCCTAACAAATTTTCCCCATAGGTTGAAAATTCTGCAGATCCATAACCTCAGGTAGCCATCAATAAATGTTACTAGATGATGACAAAGAGGAAGAGACATCACCATACATAGGAAAACAAAGCATTTTAATTTGTTTAAACATACTGCAACCCATTAGCCATTTGTGTTAGTTTTCCAGGGAAGCCATCATTCAAACATGCACTCATACA
>JAJEJO010001542.1:122283-218824 GCA_020662805.1 Glaucomys volans
AATAGGGCTGGGGATGTGGCTCAGTGGTGGAGTGCCCCTGGGTTCAATCCCCAGTACCAAAAAAATATATATATACACATATATATATTATTATTATTATTATTATTATTATTAGTTTCAATGAACCTTTATTTATTTATTTGTATGTGGTGCTGAGAATCGAACCCAGTACCTCACACAATGCTAGGCAAGCACTCTAGCACTTAGCTACAACCAGAGCACCCAGCATAAGCTTTTTTAAAGGACCAAGCATATTAAATAAAATGCCATGAACTTTACTTCTCTCTTGTAGGTTTATTTGAAATTATCACTTCATCCTGTAAAAAAGGATTTCAAATGGCATGTGATTTTTCCTCTGTAATAACCTTCTTCAGAATACTATGATAAAGAGAACTGACCTACCTACTTCGCATCCTGCTCTGTAATCTCCAGGTCTGTCCTATAGTGGGTGATGATTACCCCATCAGCTCAACCCCTTACTAGGACAATTCAGTAAGTGCCATGGCTGTGATACACAACCCCGCTCCAGAATTAAAGAGATTTGCAGATGCAAGTCACATCAGTTCCACTCTTCCAGGAAGGACAGGAAAAGGGACTCTGGAATGAAAGAACTAATAGAACAGGTGTCTTCAGTCTGCTCCTGATGATAAGTTCTGAAAGGGCTTCACATCAAGAGTACATGTCCCATGTCTTCTTTTTCATTCCACAAGGGCAACTGTATTCACAGATAAGGGCAAACTCCAGAAAACAGAAATCGCAAGGGGCCACATGTGTTTAACACCTCCACTACGGCACTGTGCTAATTGTCAGGAGTTAGGGAGGGTGGGAAACAAGCTACGTTCTCAAGACTTCCACAGAGAGCAACGTGTTTTGACTGAGTGCTTCCTCATATCATGCATGCACTGTGAAGGAACACAAATATATAGACATATGTTTTATTTTATTTTGTGTTTATTTATTTTGGTAGCAGGAATTGAACCCAGGGGCACTTAACCACTGAGCCATATCCCCAGACCTTTTTTTGTATTTTATTTAGAGACAGGGTCTTGGTGAGTTGCTTAGGGTCTTTCTAAGTTGCTGAGGCTGGCTTTGAACTCACCATCCTCCTGCCTCAGCCTCCCTAGCTGCTGGGATTACAGGCGTGCACCACTGCACCCAGCCAGATATATATCTTAAATGTATATACATACATATATTACCTATGTCTAAATCCATCCATAAATATATATCTGCTTGACTTTATATATTATGTGTGTGTGTGTGTGTGTGTGTGTGTGTATCCTCAGGTATTGTTATTCCCACTTTAAAGACAAAGAAACAGAAGTTCAGAGAAGTTAAATAACTTGAAGAAGATCACACAGCAAGTTAAATAGTGGAGCTATGTTCTTAGCACCTTAGGTCCTTCTTTAGGGCTTCCAGGTACAACTATTAAACTACCCTCTTCCTTCTGAGATTGCTCAAGAGACAGAACATTCACATTTTTGTTTGGGGATTTTTTTTTTTTTTTTTGTACTGGGAGATTGATCCTAGGGGAACTTTACCATCAAGCTACATCTCCAGTCCTTTTTATTTTTTATTTTGAGACAGAGTCTTGCTAAGTTGCTCAGGCTGGTTTCAAACTTGTGATCCTCTTGCCTCAGCCTCCCATGTGAGCCTCCCGCCTCAGCCTCCTAAATTGTTGGGATTACAGGTGTGCACCACCATTCCTGGAATATTTACATAGTCTCATTAAGATGCACAATGGGTAGGTTAGAGATTTTTACTTTAGTCCTTCCTCTGACATTTTAGTCAACTCTTTGGGCTTCTTTCTTTTTTCTCTCAAATCATTATAACACTTAGCTATAATATATTGTCTGTTTTATACAATTATAATAAAGGATGTTCAAGCACTTTGAAAAGACAAAAATATACAAATTGAAAGTGTTATTGTTATTATTTTTTTCCTAAAACAACAGAAGGGCCCACACTTGTCTTCTGTCTTGGTTGGGTCAAGGTCTAGATAGATATTCTAATTCAATAAACACTTCCTGAACATCTGCTGTGAACACAGCCAGTGCTTGGCATTGCTTGCATAAAAATGAGCAATCTGGAGCTTGTAGTCCCGGCTATTCAGGAGTCTGAGGTGGAAGGATTACTTGAGCTCACAAGTTCAAGACCAGCCTGAGCAACATTGTATCTCAATTAAAATAAATACATAAAAGATGAGCAAGCCAGATCCTGTGCCTGCCTTTGTTAAGTGCACAGTCTTGAGTAGAAGATACATACTAAGTAAGCCAGTACACAAATGTGGGTAACATTTTAAATTATATCTTGAAGGAAATAAATGTCTTGTTAGGGAAGAGCATAAGAGAGTGGACTTGGAGGAGATACTTTCATGCTGGTGGAGGGAAGAATCGAAAGCCTGGGGTGAGAGTCATTTAAAAAATATGTTTTTTATTTTGGTCTTTCTAGTTACGTGTGACAAAATGTATTTTGACATATCATATATACATGGAGAATAACTTCCCCTTTGTGTGGTTGAACATGATGTGGAGTTACACTGGCTGTGTATTCATGTATGAACATAGGAAAGTTATGTCCAATTCATTCTACTGTCTTTTCCATTCTTCACCCCCTCCCCCACATCCCCCTGTCCAATCTGGTGAACCTCCACTCCTCCACCCCACCTCACCCCTGCCCCTATTCTGTGTTAGCATCCACGTATCAGAGAGAACATTCAGCCTATGGTTTTTTTGGGATTGACTTATTTTACTTAGCATAATAGTCTCCAGTTCCATCCATTTACTGGCAAATGCCATCATTTCATTCTTCTTTATGGCTGAGTAATATTCCATTGAGTATATATACCACATTTTTTTTATCCATTCATCTGTTGAAGGACAACTAGGTTGGTTCCATAGCTTAGCTATCATGCACTGAGCTGCTTTGAACATGGATGTGGCTGCGTTGAATAGTATGCTGATTTTAAGTCTTCTGGGTATATGCCGAGGAGTAGGATAACTGGGTCAATAGTGGTTCCATTTCTGAGTAATCTCCATACTGCTTTCCAGAGTGGTTGTACCAATTTGCAGTCCTGCCAGCAATGTACAAGTGTACCTTTTTCCTCACATCCTTGCAACATTTATTGTTGCTTGTATTCTTGGTAACTGCCATTCTGCCTAGAGTGAGATGAAATCTTAGTGTAGTGTTTTTTTCTGTCTTTATTTTTATTTTAGTTATAGACAGATATAATACCTTTATTTTATTTATTTATTTTTATGTGATGCTGAGAACAGAACCCAGTGCCTTACACATGCTAGGCAAGCACTGTACCACTGAGCCACAACCCCAGTGTAGTTTTAATCTACATTTCTCTAGTTGCTAGAGATGATGAACATTTTTTCCTGTATTTGTTGAATGATCGTATTTCTTCTGTGAAGGGTCTGTTCAGTTCCTTTGCCCATTTAATGATTGGGTTATTAGGTTTTTTGTTTTTTTGTGTGTGTTAATTTTTTTATTTCTTTATATATCCTGGGAATTAATGCTGTATCTGAGGTGAAGCTTGCAAAGATTTTCTCATGAGGGGAATTTTGTTTGAGTCCAGATGGGAGAGACACCAGCCTTGGGGATGGGTCATGTTGGCTTTTACACTCCATCCAAAGTACAATGGGAAATCATTAATGGCATACAAGCTGAGGTCTGGCAGGGTCAAAGTTGAAGGTCAAAAGTGATTTCATTGGGGCTGGGGTCATAGCTCAGTGATAGAGTGCTTGCCCATCACATGTGAGGCACTGGGTTTGATTCTCAGCACCTCATATAAATAAATGAAATAAAGGTCTATCAACAAGTAAAAATATATATATATGTCTATAAATAAAAAATACAAAGGATATTTTTTTGAAGTGATTTCACTGATGATCTGTGACATCTGGGCTGCACAGGGGGCAGTGAGGAAGAGGACCTTACAGGGTGGAGAGTGAACAGCAGGCCATTGGGCTGAGGATCCTGGGAAGATGAAAGGAGGTTGCTGGAGGGCTGCTTGAGACGTGGGAGGAGAGGAGGTCTGAGGTAGTGAGGAAGGGCAGTGAAGCTTCTGGTCTATATTGAGGTCATGAAAGAGAGTGTGGTGACCGCAAAGGAAGATGGTCCCTATGTAGAAGCAGTAAGGACACACCAGGATCCACACCCTGGGGAAGGAAAGCATTTTGCCCATTGACTCCAATTCCACATGGGGGACTTGGTCTGGTCCATTTAAAATGCTGTCACTCATCGTTTCCGAGGAGGAAAGGATGGATAATTTGGAAGTACAGCTGGAGATGTGAAGTGAGAAAACTGCAAGGCGGAAGCTGACTGAGCTGGGAAGAATGTTCCAATTCTCAGCTCAGGCTTGCGGGTTTTGTACAGGGCTGACCCCTGCTGGTAAATTCGAGTAGAAGCCCAGGAAGCAGAGCGGCTTGCTGGCCCACTGGAAGCCGGAGAAGCCGGGCAAAAACTGTAGTCGCAGGCAGCGAAGACGGAAAGCTATTTTTACTTAGACATAACATTTTCTTTTTAGAAATGTTTCTGCCCATTTTAGACTCAGAACGTCCTCCCACCTAAAGCACCCTTTGTAAATAATGCTCCGCTCATGTTATCAAAGAAAATGCAGTGTGTGAGGAGTTGAGGCAAATAAAGTTCTCCATAAATTGTGGGTTTTTACTTTGTGTCGGGGGTGCTGGGGATTGAACTTGGGGTGCTCTGCCACCGAGCCACACACACGCAGGTTGTATTTTATTTTGCAAGAGGGTCTCACGGTTTCCCAGTCTGGCTTGGAACTTGGAATCTGCCTGCTTCAGCCTCCGTAGTTGCTGGGATTACAGGTGTGCATCACCACGCCAGGCTTGGTTATTTTACTTTGTTAGTGAAGCACTGATACCGCACATGTAATAAAATGAACAAAATTTAATGAATAAAATTTCTAGGTGAAATTTTAGAAATGTAAAAATCTATGACATTATAAATGCAATCATCATCCAGATTAAAATAGAGAATATTCCAGTAGCCCACAAACCTCCCTCTTGCCCACTCATTGCTTACCCTCCATCCTGACTTATAATAGCATAGATTAGTTTCACCTGTTCTTGAAAATTAAATAAATGGAATAAAACAATATGCACCCTTGTATTTTGCTTTTTTAAACAATATATACTGCAAAATTTACCCATATTGCATATTGTATTCTTTCTAAAAAAAAGTCCATTGAGATACGCCAATGTTATTTATCTATTCTGTTGCTAATGGGACTTTGAGTTAGCCATGGACATGCCTCCACCTGTTTCTGTTGTCTGTTTGTGTGTGTGCATGTGTAGTGATACAGTGGGTATAAGGCTGGGCATGGAATTGCCAGGTCACCTTAAGTAGATGCTGTCAAAGTTTTTCCAAAGAGGCACTCCCGCCCACAGTGCCTGATAATTCCATTTGTTCCATGTGTTGGCTAACAGTTGGCCTCGTTAGGTTTCTTGCTTTGTTCTGTATTTTGCTGTGTTTTTCCTCTCATGTTCGCCAAGCACAACCCATTGGACCCAGGTGTGGTGGCACACACCTGTAATCCCAGCTACTCAAGAGACTGAGGTGGGAGGATCACAAGTTCAAGGCCAGTTTTGGCAATTTAGCAAGATTCTGTCTCAAAAAAAAAAAAAAAAAAAGGCTGGGAATGTAGCTCAGTGGCAAAGCACCCCTGTGTGGTTCAATTCCCAATATGGGGGTGAGGGAGGCAGGATTGAGGGAGAGACAGGGAAAATACCCTGGAGGCTTTGACCTGAGCCCTGGACTTCCTGTGGTATGGAGATGAGTGCCAAATCCAGTTGTGAAAAATTCTCCAGGCCAAAGCAGCCAGTGGAGGCAGAGCCAAGAGGGCTGAGCTAGGTGTAGACCACACTCCCTCTGAGAGCAGGACAAAGCAGGTAGTTACTATGAACCAAATGTGGATTCAGGACCCCTCTTGGATAATTCTGTGGAGAAGCTATAGGATCCCAAAAGAGGGGTGGCCTGAAAGATGACATGCAGCAATAAAAAATGGCAGTCATTGCCAAGGTCTAGGGACCTGTCACAGGAGACCCCAGTGCAGGAATCTCTGGTGGATTCAAGGATGGGATAACCCTGGGATGTCCCTTCCTCAGAGGGCCCCTGCACAGGTGCCTGCCAGTGAGATCTTCTCCCCCATCCTGTCCCAGAAGAACTGCAGACTAGGTGGTGAGACCTGGGAATGAGGAGAAAGAAAGTGGGAAAGAGACCCTGACATGGACCATGCCTTCTCCTTGACTGGGGGCTTCCCAGCCTGAAGCAGGCTTGAGCCAGAAAAAGGGAAGGAAGATTTGTGATGGTTCAGATACAAGGTGTCCTCCCAAAGGTCCTGTTAATGCAGGATTTTTCAGAAATGAAATGATTAGATTGTGAGAGCTGTAACCTAATCACTCCAACCTAGTTTGAACGGACTGATTGGGTGGTGACTATAGGCAGGTGGAACATGGCTGGAGGAGGTGGGTCACTGGGGCGTCCCCTGGAAAGGTTCATCTGATCTGTCGTCCCTTCCTCCTCTCTTTCTCTTTCTCTGCTTTCTGACTGCCATGAGTTGAACAGCTTTCCTCTGCTGGGTCTTTTCCCAATGATGCGCTGCTTCACCTTGGGCCCAGAGCAGCAGAGTTAGGGTTCTATGGACTGAGCCCTCTGAAACCTGAGCCCCAAGTAATCTTTCCCTCCTTTGAGTTGTTCTTGTCAGGCATTTTAGTCATGGCAAGCAAAAGCTGACTAAAACAAGGTTCAAATTATATGAGAGTGTAGAGTTGTGATTAAGATATTCATCTGACTATAAAAGATATTTAAGTTTGTAAAAGTTGTTGTTGCTGTTTGGTACTAGGATTGAACCCAGGGGCACTTAACCACTGAGCCACATCCTCGGCCCTTATAATTTATACTTTGAAACAGAGCCTCGCTATGTTGCTTAGGGCCTCACTAAGTTGCTGAGGCTGACTTTGAACTTGCAATTCTACTACCTTGGCCTCCTGAGTTCCTAGGATTACAGACATGTGCTGCTGAGGCTGGCCCCTAATAATCTCAGTGGCTTGGGAGGCTAAGGAAGGAAGATAAGGAGTTCAAAGCCAGCTTCAGCAACTTAGCAAGGCTCTAAGCAACTTAGTGAGACCCTGGACCCTGTCTTTAAATAAAATATAAAAGGCACTAGGAATGTGGCTCAGTGGTTGAGTGTCCCTGGGTTAAATCTCCAGTACCAAAACAAACAAACAAACAAACAAACAACAACAACAACAACAAAAAAAAAACAAGAAAGAAAAAGAAAAGAAAGAAAAGGGTAGGGAGGACAGTTTTACCTTATTTGTATTACCCTTTCCCCAAACTCAGGGAGCACAGAATGGAAAGTAATAGGCTCTCCTTGGAGGAAAAGGAGGGAAGTAATCTATGGACTTTGCCTCAGACCTCAACAATGGGCCCTCCCTAGGAAAACACAGCAATGCTCAGGCCTACACAGACTGAGCCTCCAGGCATGTCCCAGTAACAGGCTGGATCCTGCAGCCCCAGATTCCAGGCCTGCCTGACAGACTGAGCTGCACAGTCAGGCCAGCCTCTCCTGCCCCAGGCTCTAGGCCTGCTCCAGGTTCCAGACCAGCCAGGCCTGCTCACATAGTTGCAGACTTCAGGCCCACAGCAGTGAAAGATCAGCACCTCTAGCTTTATACTGGCAGCCATAGACATAGGCTCCATTCCTGACTAGCATAGCCCCACTCTCCAGACTGGCCCCTAAGGCTCCAGGTTCTAGCAGACACAAGGTCTGGGCCTATCCCTGCAGAACTAAGGTCCAGGTCACCAGGACAGATTCCAGGGCTGGGCCAGTCTCCAAAGAGCCAAGCTCTAAGGCTGCCCTCTGAACCCAAGTTCTAGCCCAGGCTCCACTGCCCAGCACCCAGGTCAGCCTTCTAACACCTAACCTTCAGGAAGGTATCCATGGTCGGACCCTATAGCTTCAGGAACCAGGCCAACCGCCAGGATCCCAGGTTCCACACCTGCCCCAGCATCAGGCCAGCATAGACTCTAGGCAGGTGTCTATAGCCCCAGACTCCAGTGGCCTCAGAGTACAGGCCCATTCATATTTATATTCTAGAAGAATTAATATTGTTACTAACAACATTATAAAGAACAAATTAATAAAGATGTATGATAATTATTATCAATATTAGCAATTAATATTATTAAGCTATTTTTGCTACCCAAAGCAATCTACAGTCAATGCAATCCCTATCAAAATTCCAACAGCATTTTTCACAGTAATAGAAAAAAGGATTCTAAAATGTGTATTAAATCACAAAAGATTCCAAATAGCCAAAGCAATCTTCACCAAAATGAACAAAGCTGGAGGGTAAATTCCTGAAATTGGAGGCTATATATGCCCTATATTAAAAAAGAAGAAAGATCTCAAGTAAATAACTTCTGCCCTTAAGATACTGGAAAAATGGGGCTGGGGATATAGATCAGTTGGTAGAGTGCTTGCCTCGAAAGCACAAGGCCCTGGGTTCGATCCCCAGTACCACAAAAAAAAAAAAAAAAGACTCTGGAACAAGAACAAAGTAAACCAAAAACAAGAATAAGGAAGCAAATAATAAAAACCAGGGTGCAAATGAATAAAAAAGAGATAGAAAAGAAGATTGAAAAAAAATCAATAAAACCAAATGTTGAGGGCTGGGGTTGTTGCTCAGTGATAGAGTGCTTGCCTAGCATGTGTGAGGCACCAGGTTCGATCACCAGTACCACATAAAAATACTACATAAACAAAATAAAGGTATTGTGTCCTTCTACAACTAAAAATATTTTTAAAAACCCAAATGTTGGTTCTTTCAAAAATCAACAAAAATTGTCAAACCTTTAACTAGATTGAGAAGTAAATAGAATGTAGTTTATCCACATAATAAAATATTGATCAACAATAAAAAAGAAGTGCTGATACATACCACTAATGGGTAAACCTTGAAAACATGACACTGAATGAAAGAAGTCAGTCACAAAAGGCCGCATGATATGCGGTTCTTTGTCTATAAAATAGGCAGGACAGACAAATCAACAGAGTAGAGGAGTGCTTGTCTAGTCTGCAGGGAATGGGATGCCAGCTAAGGAGCACAAGTTTTTGGGGGGCTAATAAGATATTCTAAAATTGATGGAATTGATGAAATGATAATTAAAATAATAATGATAATTCATTTTGAAATGATAATTCAAAATAGCAAAGTATGTAACTTTACCTAAAAGACTTTGAGAAGCTCTGAGAAACGATTATTTAATCTTATAAGGTATTTGGATAGCACCAATATTAAAAATGCTGATAATGGCACTTTTCTATTTGATAATTTTCTCTTCTTCCTTTTTATTTCTCTTATCTAAGAGTTTTTTGTTTTTGTTTTTTTTGTGGTGCTGGGGATTGAACCAGGGCCTTATGTTTGCAAGGCAAGCACTCTACCAACTGAGCTATATCCCCAGCCCACTTGTCTTAGTATACTATTTTGATTTCAAAGTTGTTTTCGCTTCAAACACAACTATGTGAACAAAAGACTTAGAAATGAATTATTTTATTACAAATAAATTTAAATTTAAGTTATTTCAAATTGATATAATGTAAAATGATTCTCGTTGTTAAAAAGAGCAAAAAAGGCTCCCAAACATGTGAATGTGTTCTCAGAAAAAAACTATCATGTATAAAAAGTCTAATTTTTCTCATTCATTTTATGTTTAAATTGTTTTTGTTGTTGTTTTATTTTGGGTATCAGGGATTGAACAAAGGGGCACTTAACCACGGAGCCACATCCCCTGCTGAGCTAGGACCTCTGGAATTACAGACCTGAGCCACCACATCCAGCTTTAGATTGATTTCTTTTCTTTTCTTTTCTTTTCTTTTCTTTTCTTTTCTTTTCTTTTCTTTTCTTTTCTTTTCTTTTCTTTTCTTTAACTTGGAGGGACTTAACCACTGAGCCACATCCCCAGCCCTTTTTATTTTTTTATTTTGAGACAGGATCTCACTAAATTGCTTAGGGCCTCACTAAGTTGCTGAGGCTGATTTTGAACTTGCGATTCTCCTGCTTCAGCCTCCCAGTCTGTGGGATTACAGGTGCGTGCCACTGCACCCAGCTAAATTTGTTTCTTAATGGAAAGAAGAATCCCAGATGCAGTTAAAGAAATTGTTTTTAAAAATCTATTTCTCCATGTTTTATGATAATTATGTATTTGTCCCCTTTGATTAGATCTAAATTCTCTAACCAAATTATGTGTTTTTATTTCTAAACTCTCCCTTTATCATTGGCAATTGTCACAATTTCAGAATTGCTAACAATTATTGGCTGTACTTTATGTGAGTCTTTATTTTAAGCTTATTTACATCAGTTCCCCTGGGTCTAACACCACTCAAGAATTTATGAATACTTTCTTTTACAACGTACTCTAGAGACCAAAACTAATGCTGGAAATACCATATGATGCAAAAAATACAGTTTTCTCTTTAAACCTTTTGTAGTTATTTTTACATTATCTTCTCTGCTCATCAAATTGGGTGAGATCTCTTTCACAGTTTCGTTATTCAGGAACAGTTGTAAAATCTGTAAAAAAGGAAAAGAAGAGAAGGAAAGCAATGACAAAATGAGCCCAGAAGAATGGAAAAGCATGTTCGGATTAGTGGGCTCTGGAAAGATATTATTAAAAATGACAGGAAGCATGCTCTGTGCCGGGATGTCTTCACACGGGAAGTAAGAGGCAGGAAGCATAACAAAGGAAGAAAACATACCAAAAAAAAAAAAAGTGAAAGAGAATGATAGTCAGCAGAAACAGGGAAGATCAGAGACAACCATCGAAATGGGTAACAGAGGGCTACAAACAGAACAGAGGATCAGTGAATCTAATGGAGACAGATCGAGCAGACAGGGCAGCTTTGCCAAGGAGGCTGGGGCCAGCCAGTGACGGGATAGAGGAAAAGAGGCAGAAACACCAGACAGGGGGCTGGGGTTGTGGCTCAGTGGCAGAGCGCTTGCCTAGTACATGTGAGGCACTGGGTTCGATCCTCAGCACCACAGGAAAATAAATAAGATAAAGTTATTTAAAAATTAGAGAAACACCAGGCAGGAGGAGGAATAGGCTTCAGTTCTGGGGAGGCTGAAGGTGTGATCCAGGAGGGCGGGAGCATTAGCACACATGCTCTGATATTCTTAGCAATGAGGGTAGGACAGAAGGATAGTTTGGGTGGGGTGGAGAAAAGCAGGCGGTGGGGAAGTTCAAAGAGGGCGCTGGCAAACGAAATTGTTTATTCCTAATTCTAACATTGATTGTAGGAGGTGGGAATCACATTTTTTTTAAAAAAGTGCAAAAATGGAAACTCACAAGGCATAATGGAGGATAGTGAGTAGATGAATTTAGTTTATAACAGAAGGCGCACGTAGGGGAGGGATGCCAAAAAAGAGGAGACATCTGAGGCTGAGGGAGGTTGTGGCAGTCCTCAGATGTCAAGGTAAGGAATTGGGCTCCAGCAAGAATGGAAGGGGGTTCAGCAGGAAGCAAAGAGGGCAAGTGTGGCGAATTAGAGAGGTCAATTTACCGTCATAAGAGTGGAGGGAGAGGGAGACCAGAAGCAAGAAAATTACTTACAAAGCTAAGGCACTTGATAGGACAGAAAGAGCAAAGCCCTTAAATAAATAAATGCTCAAAAAGGCGCTTTGCAGTCACAAGCATGGAACTGCAGTTGGTAATTTGAGAACTCTTGCAGAAAAGATGAAACAATGAAGGACTAATACTAGTATACATGTAGGCAACATTAGAAGGTATGTCTGTGTTGGGGGGATGAGGGTAGAAGGGGATCAATTATACTAACTAATGCAGCAACTTAAACCAACTATAGGACTGTAGTTCTCAACTTTTGAGTATCAGTGGGACACCTACTCTTCTTCTCCTTCTCCTTCTCCTTCTTCTTCTTCTGTGCCAGGGAGTGCTGAGGATCAAACCCAGAACTTTGTGCATGCTAGGCAAGTTCTCTACCACTATACTACACCTCCAGCTGCAATACTTCAATTTTTGAGGGTTGTGTGACTGGATTGAAAAATCTCAAAGTAACATTAAACATGCCAGCAATAATTGCAAGGTAATAGCTGCCCCAAGAAGACGTGTGTGACAATGTCTACAAACATTCTTGTGCAGCAGACGACTGTTGACTTTGTTTCCCAACATCCATTCATCATTTTTCTAAGGAAACTGCATGCTTGAACTCTCCCAGAAAGCCAGTCCTCCTCTATTCTCTGTCCTTGTGGTGGGAACTTTGTGGGTACCCCTAAATCCATAAGTAATTCCCACCCTGTTGGTTGCAGTACTTAGCCCAGTGGTGGCCATGGGACCCAAATCTGGCCAATAATAGTAAGAACCAGGATTTTTCTTTGGCTATTGGAGGAAAGAAACTCTTTTCCTTCTGTCCACGAAGCAGGAAAGAGCTGCCGTAGTCCTTTAGGCATACTGGGAAGTAGTGGGGGGAGGGGTTTGAATCCTAGAGTCGTTAGGAGTTGCCAAGTAGAACCTGTGCCCAATGCAGAGTGGACACTTCGGATGTCCCATATTTAGCTATGTCTGAAATTTATTTTCCTAGGCTTTTCAGTTATGGGAGCTAGTAAATTCTTTCTTTATTTTTAAAATATTTTTTAGTTGTCTTTAGACCGTTAATTTGTCTATTTTTATGTGGTGCTGGGGATTGAACCCAATGCCTCATACTTGCTAGCACTACCACTGAGCCACAAACTCAGACCACCAATTTCTTTTTTGCTGTATAAGAACAATTTTTTTGTTACCCATGTCAGAAAAAGACTTAAATATTACCTAATTATATAAGGCTTCTTGTGGCTTTTTGGTTGACTAGCATGCATCCACTTTCCATTCTTGTGGTAACAACACTCTGATTTCCTGTCGGAGATTATTTCTAATCTTCATCCATATGCAGCAAAGGGGTGGGCAATCTCTCCATCAAAGAGTTGAACATGGCTGTATTCCTTGTTGCTCTGTAACTCAGGATTCAAGCAGAGGAAATACTGTTTCTCTGCGAGGCAATGCTCATCTACCAATCCCCTGCTGTTTACCCCCATTTGTCAGCCACAAGCACCCGCAATCTGCCAGCCTTTTGATCACTTACTACTTGCCACCTACCATCTGCCATTTCCCCATTTGCCGGCCTCTTGCTTGTCCATTGCCTGCCTTTCATCTATCCATCACCCACTTTCCAATGTCCACCTACCGATCTTCTACTGTTAGCCTGCAGATTGCCAGTGAATCACCTGCTGCCCGCTGTTGCCTGGAAGGCCATTGTCACAGTGTCCACAGGTTTGGTTAGATGTGGCTGCTGCCATTTTGGGACAATAGCAAGGGCCTACAGGTTTGCCGCTGCCATCTCCAGGCATGGCCACCTGGGCCTGGAGACTCAGGTCAGGGCCTGGAGATATATTGGGGTACCTGCAGGTCTGGTTTTACCTGAGGTCTTTCTGCTTGGTGCGGTAGTGCCTGCCATCTGCCTGCCTCTTTGCAGGGTCGCTCCTTTGTATGAGTGCATCCCTGGTGGTCTCTCTGCAAGTTGAAAGGGCACTGAGATCTTGGGACTGCATCAAGGCAGGGCCTGGGGAGGTTGAAGCCCAGGTCCATCAGATTGCAGCTGGGTTTGTGTGGGCCAGTCTGGGTCTGTCAAGCCTGTGGAAAGCCAGAGACCAGGGGCAGTTCCCTGGGGGGAGCACAGGTTGGAGAAACTGGAGAAAACCGGACTCTGTCCAGCTCAGTGAGTCCTGAAGTGTGCAGGGACAGAAGGGGCCAGCTACAACGGGTGGGAAGACTGGAAGAGGCTGTGAGGGTATCTTGCTCTCAGCTCTCCCACCTAATCAGTCCAGAACCTACTGGACTGGAGCTAACATCAAACTTCAGATAACTCCACCTATCAGTGGAGAAGGGAAGCAGAGAAAATTTCTGAAAGCCAACGGAAGCAATCATTCAATTTTCCATTGAGACTTTTCTCCTTTTCTTTTTTTCTTTTTTCACCTTCTCTTATTACACCTTTACCATCTTTGAATCCAAATATTTTTCATGCATCAATTTATTAAGGAATGGGATGTCTGAATAGTGTATGACAGTTTGTTGTGTGTTCTTTTATTTTTGCTTTTTTGAAAAAAAATCTATACATATTTTTTCTCTCACATACCTGTCTCCCTGGATTTTCTTTCTCATTTCTATCATACTAACAGCCAACCTCTATTAATTCCTTCCTCACTCTTTCTATAAATTTTTACCCTGTCTTCTCTTCCTCTCTCTGTGAAACATCACATCTCACACTACTTCTGTTGCCTCATTGTTCATCATTTGAAACCGTAAACCTTGTAGCAATCTTAATGGTTATATTGCAGACAATAATTGAAAACTTCATTTCTGTCTATTGTGACAAAACCGTAAATGCCTTAATAGGAGCCATTTGGTTTAAGATGGTATATCGTTTGCATTGGGTGCTGTTAATATTGGTCTCTGCCTTAAAGGTGAGGTACTGGAAGCCTTCAGGGACACTAAAAGACTAAGGGTAAAGTCTGTACTGCCTCAGCTCCATACTGCTAGATGAGAAGACACATAACATGGAAAAACAAGGGAACAAAGTGCCTCAAACAAACCAAGATGTTCCAACAATAGAATCCAAAGACAACACAGTAGAAGAAATGTCAGAGAAGTTTAGACAATACATAGTTAGATTGCTCTTTGAAATGGAGGATGGTATTGGAGAGAAAATACAGGAAGTGAAAGATCACCTCAATAAAGAGGCAGAGATTATAAAAAGGAATCAAGCAGAAATCCTCAAAATGAAGGAATCAATAAACCAAATTAAAAATTCAAAGGAGCTGGGCGCGGTGGCGCACGCCTGTAATCCCAGCACTTGGGAGGCTAAGGCAGGAGGATCGTGAGCTCAAAGCCGGCCTCAGCAACTTAGCAAGGCCCTAAGCAACTCAGTGAGACCCTGTCTCTAAAAAAAATATAAAATAGGGCTGGGGATGTGGCTCAGTGGTGGAGTGCCCCTGGGTTCAATCCCCAGTACCAAAAAAAAAAAAAAAAAAAAATCAATGGAAAATATTGCCAACAGAGTAGACCACTTGGAAGACAGAACCTCAGACAATGAAGACAAAATATATACTCTTGAAAATAAAGTTGATGGCACAGAGAAGATGGTAAGAATACATAAACAGAACTTCCAAGAAATATGGGATAGCATGAAAAGACCAAATGTAAGATTTATCAGAATAGATGAAGGTGTGGAGATACAAACCAAAGGAATGCACAATCTTTTCGATGACATAATATCAGAAAACTTCCCAAATCTAAAGAAGGAAATGGAAAATCAAGTACAAGAGGCTTATAGGACCCCAAATGTACAAAATTACAGCAGACCCACACCAAAGCATATTATAATGAGAATGACTAACATACAGAATAAGGATAGAATTTTAAAGGCTTTAAGAGAAAAAAAAATCAAATTACACGAAGGGGAAAAGCAATTCAGATCTCAGCTGATTTCTCAACCCAGACCCTCAATGCCAGGAAGTCCTGGAATAACATATATCAAGCACTGAGAGAAAATGGACGACAACCAAGAATTTTATATCCAGCAAAATTAAGCTTCAGATTTGAAGATGAAATAAAAACCTTCCATGATAAACAAAAGTTAAAAGAATTCACAACTAGAAAGCCTACACTACAGAACATTCTCAGCAAAATATTCCATGAGGAGGAAATGAAAAAAAGCGCCGGGCGTGGTGGCGCACGCCTGTAATCCCACCACTTGGGAGGCTGAGGCAGGAGAATCGTGAGTTCAAAGCCAGCCTCAGCAACTTAGCAAGGCCCTAAGAAACTCAGTGAGACCCTGTCTCTAAAAAAAATACAAAATAGGGCTGGGGATGTGGCTCAGTGGTGGAGTGCCCCTGGGTTCAATCCCCAGTACCCCCCCCAAAAAAAAAAGAAAAAAAAGCAATAAAAACCAGCAAAGGGAGGAATTACCCTAAAGGAAAGGTCATCAAAGGAGAAACTAAGTCAAGTTAAAAACCAAAAATAAACCAAGTGACCAGCAACAATAACCCTGAATGTTAATGGCCGAAACTCATCAATCAGAAGGTATAGACTGGCAGATTTAATTTTTAAAAAAGACCCAATAATACGCTGTCTTCAAGAGACTCACTTTCTAATTAAAAAGACGTCCACAGACTGAAGGTGAAATGTTAGGAAAAAATATATCACTCACATGGAGTATGTAAACAAGCAGAGGTTTCCATCCTCATATCCGACAAAGTGGACTTCAAACCAAAGTTAGTCAGAAGGGATAAAGAAGGGCATTTCATAGTGCTTAAGGGGATCATACACCAATAAGACATAACAATCGTAAATATATATGCCCCAAACAATGGAGCATCATGTCCATCAAACAAACCCTTCTCAATATCAAGAATCAAATAGACCACAACACAATGATACTGGGTGACTTTAACACACCTGTTTCACCACTGGGTAAATCTTCCAAACAAAAACTAAACAAAGAAACTATAGAATTAAATAATACAATCAATGATTTAGACTTAACGGACATATATCGAGTATGTCATCCATCATTGAACAAATACACTTTCTTCTCATCTTCTCAGCAGCACATGGATCCTTCTCTAAAATAGACCACATGTTATGCCACAAAGCAACTCTCAGCAAATACAAAAAAAACCAACAGAAATATTACCCTGCATTCTATCAGATCGTAACAGAATGAAACTACAAAGCAGCAATAAAAATAAAAGCTTCTCCAACTCCTGGAGACTAAATAGCATGCTATTGAATGATGAATGGATAAAAGAATAAATCAAGGAGGAAATAAAAAAAATTAGAGGTAAAAGGAATAAAAAATACTTAGAGGTAAATGAGAACACCAATACAACATATCAAAATTTCTGGGACAGGACTGGGGATATAGCTCAGTTGGTAGAGTGCCTGCCTCACAAGCATGAGGCCCTGGGTTCAATACCCAGCACCACAAAAAAAAAAAAAAAAATTCTGGGACACTATGAAGGCAGTGCTAAGAGGATAGTTCATTGCATTGAGCTCATACATTAAAAGAATAAAAAGCAACAAATAAATGACCTAACATTACCTCTCAAAGTCCTCAAAGTCCTAGAAAAAGAACAAATCAACACCAAAAGCAGCAGAAGAAAGGAAATAATTAAAATCAGAAGTGAAATCAATGAAATTGAAAGAAAAGAAACAAGCCGGGCACAGTGGCACATTCCTGTAATCCCAGCAACTGGAGAGGCTGAGGCAGGAAGATCGCCAGTTCAAAGCCAGCCTCAGCAACAAACTATGATCTACACAAACTAATGCAGAAGGACATACACAATTTAAACAGATCAATTTCAAGCAATGAAATAGAAGACGCCTTCAAAAACCTAACAACCAAGAAAAACCCAGGAGCAGATGGATTCTTAGCCAAGTTCTACAAGACCTTCAAAGAAGAATTAACACCAATACTCCTCAAATTATTCCATAAAATAGAAAAGAAGGGAACCTTCCAAACTCATTCTATGAAGCTAGTATCACCCTTATGCCATACCAAAGAACATCAGGGAAAGAAAACTTCGGACCAATATCCCTGATGAATATAGACACAAAAATTCTCAATAACATTCCAGCAAATTGCACACAAAAACACATTAAAAAGGCAGTGCACCACAATCAAGTGGGGTTCATCCCTGGGATGCAAGGTTGATTCAACACATGGAAATCAATAAACATAACTCATCACATCAACAGACTTAAAGACAGGAATCATATGATTATCTCAATAGACACAGAAAAAGCATTTGAAAAAAATATAGCAGCTCTTCATGTTCAAAACACTAGAAAAATTAGGGATAGTGGGAAGATAACTCAACATTGTTAAAGCTAAATATGCTAAGCCCATGACCAGCATCATTCTAAATGGAGAAGAATTGAAAGCATTCCCTCTAAAAACTGGAACAAGACAGGGACCACTTCTATTCAACATTGTCCTTCAAACTCTAGCCAGAGCAATCAGACAGATGAAAGAAATTAAAGGGATACGAATAGGAAAAGAAGAACTCAGACTATCACTATTTGCCAGCAACATGATTCTACATTTAGAAGATCCAAAAAATTCCATCAGAAAACTTCTAGAACTCATAAATGAATTCATCAAAGTAGCAGGATATAAAATCAATACCCATAAATCAAATGCATTTCTATACATAAGCGACAAATCCACTGCAAGAGAAATTAGGAAAACTACCACATTCGAAATAATAGCCTCAACAAAAGTAAAATACTTGGGAATCAATCTAACAGAGGTGAAAGACCTCTACAATGAAAACTAAAGAAAGAAATTGAAGAAGAGCATGGCAGATGGAAAGATCTCCCATGCTCTTGAATAGGCACAATTAATATTGTCAAAATGGCCATACTACCAAAAGTGTTATACAGACTCAATGCAATTCCTATTAAAATCCCAATGACATTCTTCATAGAAATAGAGAAAGAAATCACAAAATTCATTTGGAAAAATAAGAGACACAGAATAGCCAAGGAAATCCTTAGCAAGAAGAGTGAAGCAGGAGGCACCACACTACCAGACCTTAAACTGTGCTACAGAGCAATAGCAACAAAAATGGCATGGTATTGGCACCAAAATAGACAGGTAGAACAATGGCACAAAATAGAAGACACAGAGACAAACCTACATAAATACGGTTATCTCAAACTAGACAAAGTTGTCAAAAACATACATTAGAGAAAGGATAGCCTATTCAACAAATGGTGCTGGGAAAACTGGAAATCCATATGTAACAAAATGAAATTAAACCTCTATCTCTCACCCTGCACAAAAATCAACTCAAATTGGATAAGTCTTAGGCAGTGGAACAGAGACTCTGTACCTAATAGAAGAAAAAGTAGGCCCAAATCTTCATCATATCACCCTAAGGCCTGACTTTCTTAACAAGACTCTTAAAGCTCAAGAAGTGAAATTAAGAATCAATAAATGCGATGGATTCAAATTAAAAAGCTTCTTCTCAGCAAAGGAAACAATCAATAATGTGAAGAGACCCTACATGGGAGAAAATCTTTACCACATGCACCTCAGATAGAGCACTAATCTCCAGGATATATAGAGAATTCAAAAAAATTAACACTAAAAATACAAATAACCCAATCAAGAAATGGGCTAAGGAACTGAACAGACACTTCACAGAAGAAGATATACAATCAATCAACAAACATGAAAAAATGTTCATCATCTCTTGCAATTAGAGAAATGCAAATCAAAACTGCTCTAAGATTTCATCTCATTCCAATCAGAATGGCAATTATCAAGAACACAAGCAATAAAAAGTGTTTGGCAAGGATGTGGGGAAAAAGGTACACTCATACATTGTTGGTAGGACTGAAAATTGGTGTAACCACTTTGGAAAGCAGTATGGAGATCCACCAGAAAACTTGGAATGGAACCACCCTTTACCCAGCTATTCCATTCTTTGGTTTATACCCAAAGGACTTAAAATCAGCATACTATAGTGACACAACCACATCAATGTTTACAGCAGCTCAATTCATGATAGCAAAACTAAGGACCCAATCTAGAGGCCCTTCAACAGATAAATGGATAAAGAAACTGTGGTACATACACACAATGAAATATTACTCAGTCTTAAAGAAGAATGAAACTATGACATTCGAAGGTAAATGGATGGAACTGGAGACTATCATGCTAAGTGAAATGAGCCAATCCCCCAAAACCAAAGGCCAAATGTTCTCTCTGATATGTGGATGCTGAGTCACAATGGTGGGGGGCAGGGATGGGGGTTCACCAGATTGGACAGGGGAAGTGCAGGGGAGGGAAGGGGAATGGGAATGCAAAAATCAGACAAAACTTCACTATGTTCATTTATAAATACACAACCAGTGTAACTCCACATCATGTACAACCACAAGAATGGGAAGTTATACTCCATGTATGTATAATATGTCAAAATGCACTCTACTGTCATGTATATCTACAAAGAACAAATAAAAAATGTTGTTTGATTTATCTTTAATAATTTTAATGACCCAGAGTTTATTTGTTAATGTTTTATGAAATAAACAATCTTTCTTTGGTACCTGCTTTTGGTCACATTATAATCCCTTTTCCTGGCACTCAAAACAAATTAGATACGGCTATGTGTTGTATCACATCACCTATTTGGCTTCAGGTCATGGCAGGCACACATCATCATAGCCATGTCTATACTCAGTTATGGAAAATACCAATTTTGTACATTAATTAAAACTGAAGATTAGTTTGCTACCAGACAAACAACTTTGGTGTTGATCCCCAGTACAATTTTAGAATAGATTGCCCCATAAATGCTTGTGAGTTCTAAGATGAGGCAGTGAACAATAAGAGCCAGCAGAGGTTTATCAAGAAAAGGCACTTCAATTTTTAGTTGGGTTAATGGATTGAAAGGCCAGAAAAATGCAATAAGACGCCAATTCTAAAAGGAATCCAACGTAGGCTTTTATATTTTGGTTAACAAAATAAAGTAACATGGACTATTGCAGGTAATTAACCAAAAAGTATTAACTTGTTCATTTAATTTACACATTTATTAAGTATCTATTGTGTTATTAAGTACTGACTTAAAGGCTGGGGTTGTAGCTCAGTGGTAGAGCGCTTGGGTAGCATGTGTGAGGCGCTGGGTTTGATCCTCAGCACCCCATAAAAATAAATAAAATAAAGGCTTTGGGTCCATCTACAACTAAAATATATACATATATATTTTTTTAAAAAGGTACTGCCTTAAGTTTGATATACAGAAGGAGAATGTTCCCTCCCTCCAAAAGTAATATAGAATAAATGTCCTCTTGGAAATTTAGTTAAATGATAATGAAAACACAGAAGAGAAGTATCAAATGCACCCTGGGTATAACTACTCAACAAATTATTATGGCATCATCAAGTATGTTTTTTGTTTGTTTGTTTGATTTTTGGTACTGGGGATTGAACCCAGGGGCACTTTATCACTGAGCTATACCCACAGCCCTATTTATTTATTTATTTGCTTACTTACTTACTTATTGCAGTGCTGGGGATTGAACTCAGGGCCTTGTGCATGCTGGGCAAGCACTCTACCAGAGAGAAGTTACATCCCTAGCCTCTCCCCAGTTCCCTTTTTTAAAATTGTAGATGGACACAATACCTTTATTTTATTTTATTTTATTTTATTTATTTTTGTGCGGTGTGGAGGGTCAAACTCAGTGCCTCACAGGTGCGAGGCAAGCACTCTACCACTGAGCTACAACCTCAGCCCTCCCCAGTCTTTTTTAATTTTTTATTTTAAAACAGGGTCTTGCTAAGGTGCTGAGGTCCCACTAAGTTGCTGAGGCTGGCCTGAACTTTCAATCCTCCTGCCTGAGCCTCTGGAGTTCCTGGGATTATAGGCATGTACCACCACACCCTATAAGTATGATGTTTAAGAAAATTCATGATGTTTTTTAAATGTTTATGTCTATAAAGGGAAAAGTGGGATGAAAAATTATATATATAGATTTCATCTTAGTAATGAATGTCAAACCAAAACATTTATTTAAAAAATACTAGAAGAAAATGCACCTAAAATTTAATAGTAGGTAGAAGTACAGAAGATGAGCTCCATTTTTTCTCCTTTCTAAGCCTCCAAAACCCTGCCCACTATCACTTTTATAATTGAAATAGTTTAAATTTTATTATATAATTAATTTAATGTAATTATATAATTTTATATAATATAATGTAATTATGTATTACATATTATATAATGTAATTTTATTATAATTCTATTATAAAATTTTATTATAAAATTAATTAAAAAGAAGACCAGCCAGGTGTGGTGGCGCACACCTGTGATCCTAGTGACTAGTGAGACTAAGATGGGAGGATCATGAGTTCAAACCCAGCCTCAGCAAAAGCGATGCCCTAGCAACTCAGTGAGACCCTGTCTCTAAATAAGATATAAAATAGAGCTGGGGATGTGGCTCAGTGGTGGAGTGCCCCTGAGTATATCCCTCTCCCAAAAAAGACCAAAATAAACTCCTACAGATTTTTCTCCCAGATTCAATAATTATCAAAATCGCCCCATTTGCTGAATCTACCCTTCTTTTCCCAGAACATTTTGAAGGAAATGCCAGACATCATATTATTTCACCTACAATTACTTTGGTAAAAGTCTCCTTAGGTAGTCTGTTATTATGTAACCACAATGCCTTTATAGCATTTACCAAAACTAGCAATAATCCCTTATTATCTCTTCATACCATTTAGTCCCCATAATCCTATTTTCACAATTGTCTCAGAAATGTCTTTTTTAAACTGGTTTGTTCAAATTCAGGTACAAATTGGGTCTATGCATTAAAAAGAATTGTTTCTTAAGTTTATTTTAATTTGGAGAGGACTCCCCCACATGCACACATATACATGCATACACTTGTTTTCAGGGCATTGATTTGTTGCAAAAAGTGTGCTAAGTGTCCTATAGAATATTACACATTTTAGATGTGTCATTTTGTTTCCCTGTATTATCAGTTAATGTCTTCCTTTACTCTCTTATTTCCTCTAAATGAAAATTACTCTAGAACTCAAGTTTGATTCAGGTTCAACATTTTGGGCAGGAATAATTTATAGGTAATGATCTGAAAACTGTTGTGCTTAAAATGAATATTTATCTCAGGGGCTGGGAGTGTAGCTTAATGTAGAGTGTTCACCTAGCTGTGTGAGATCTTGGGTTCCGCTGCACCACAGACACACACACAGATCCTCCCTTGATCCCCACCCCCACAAAGCACAAAATAAAACAGAAGCAGTGTTTTGCTGGGCATGGTGGTGTGTGCCTGTAATCCCCACCAACTCAGGAGGCTAAGGCAGGAGGATTGCAAGTGCAAGGCCAGCCTCAGCAATTTAGCAAGACTCTGCCTCAAAATACAAAATAAAAGGTCGGGGGATGGATGTGGCTCAGTGGTTAAGCGCCCTTGGGTCTAATCCCCAGTACCAAACAAACAAACAAACAAAGACAAAAACAGAAGCAGAACTTTTTCATGGAAAGAACATAGACTTCAAATCCAAAGACCTAGATTTGAATCTCGCTGTTCCTATCAGATGCGACCGTTTTGGTAGGTGATTTTAGTCTCTTAGCCTCACTTATTGTAAAATAGTGATAGTATTCCCCTTGGGATTGTTGTAAGGATTTAGTTAGTAAATGACGCAGGTCTGCACCATTGAAATAAAATATCTGAAATAACCGACTTCATAAAAAAAAAAGTTTATTCTGGCTTACGGTGTTTTAGTCCACGGTCACATGACCCTATTGCTTTGTTTGGTGGCATAGTATGTCTTGGTAGGGGCACAGGGCAGAGGACTTCTGTTCACCTTATGTAGGCTGGAAGCAGAGAAAGAGGTGAAGGTGAGGGGCTGGACTTGTGGCTCGGTGGGAGAGCGCTTGCCTAGCATGTGTGAGGCCCTGGGTTCGATCCTCAGCACCACATATAAATAAATAAATAAATAAATAAATAAATAAATAAATAAAAATAAAAGATCCATTGACACCCAAAAAAATTATTGAGAGAAGGAGGTGAAGGTGATGCTGGGGTATCGCTTTCAAGGACACACCACACCCCGAGTGACTTAATATTCCTCCACGAGGCTCTACTTCCAAAAGGTGCCACCACCTCCTGATAGAGCCACAGGCCGAGGACGCAGTCTTTAACATGTGGTCCTTTGGGAACATTTGCCCAAATTATAGCAGATCATGTCTTAAAAGGCCTTAGTATAGCGTATGGCAGAAAAGGTGCTCAATGAACAGAAGCTACTGTTAATGCGGAAAATGAGACTTCCTTATTTTCTCTAGAGCTGTTTTAGAGAGTCAACTCCTTTCCCGATCCAGTAAATGGACTAGTGTTTACATTCAGAAAGAGGGTCATGCTATAACATGCTTGGTGATCTCAAGCTTCCTAAACGGGTAACAGATTACCCTCTTAAGTTGAAATGTTGATACTAGCAAGTCCCTAAATTCTCTTCTTTGAGATCCTCACAATTTAATGCCTTACGAAGCCTACTCTACTTTAATGTGATTGTCAGACCAAAGCAATAAATAATCTTAACTCATCAAAGAGTAAAGAGAAATCATTTATTTAATCTTAAGGACACCCAAACAGGTCGGAACAGGATTTTCTTTTTCTGTGGCAACTTCGGATTCCAAGATGAAATCTGAACCAGATGTTCAAAGAAAACACGTTCTCTCCATTATGGGGTGAGAGTGCTGTGTTTCTAAATTATGTGACAGGTCCCTAATAGGAATCAATCCGTTTTAGCACAATTATGTTTCTCCACCCTTGGAGATAACCAGTCTATCATTGATGACAACATTTTTCTAGGAGCTAATAAATTGCATTTATAGTTTACAGTGGGATTTCAATTCGGTTACAATATATTAATTATCTGTTTTCCTGAACAAATATGGAAATGGAGAAGAACAAAAGTAACTCCATTTTGTTCTGACCTGACTCCATAGTATGCTTGTTTATAATGTTTCCTTTCCAGCCTCCTGACAGCTGTATCTATGTTGACAGTACAGCGGGACCTTCCTGTGTCCCTGACTACGGCCCTGATGTATGACAAAATGAGTCTGAAATGTGTCATTAAAACAATTCTCTCATGTAATCAACAGGGTCTTTCTGACCTTGATGTGCCTCAATTGTTCTTGTGGTTTTTGTGGTTTTTGCCTTTATAACTTCTGTACTTCCAAAATTCAGGTGCAGGGAGTTCTTTGAGGCCTTAGCCTGCTCCTGGTTGCCACTTGCCTGGCATTTTTTCCCCTTTCAGTTTGGCTCAGTATGTGTGGTGGTTTGTAATTCTTGCACACTCCATAACAATATAAAAAAGGAATCACGTTTCCAGAAATGTTAATGCAGGTCCCAAAGGTGAAGGTGGTGAATCTTATCCTGATAATCAAGGAGGAAAGGGGAAAGAAGGGAAGGCGAATAAGGAAGGAACAGTATATGAAGTTAGAGTAGCTGATGGTGTTAATACACACCTCCCATAGTAATTCACGAAGAAATGCAAGTGAACACAACTTCAATGTCCCAACTGTGCTTTGTAAAATAATAATACCTTTTAAAATTAAAAGGTTAATACATATTTAGGGGTCAAAAACCAAACAATTAATCAAAATGAGTAAAGTTTGAAAATCACAAAGCTACATATTATTAAAGACTTGGGCCCAAGTCTTCTAATTCATATCTCAGTATGTTTTCCACTAATTAGTCCATCTTTTAACTACAGTTGACCCTTGAGCAACTCAGGGGTTAGGGAACCAACCTCCACAAAGAAAAAAAATCCACATAACTTTTGACTCCCCTGCAAACTTTACTAATAGCCTGCTGTTGACTCAGAGTCTCACCATTCATAACACAAAATTGATTAACAGGGGCTGGGGTTGTAGCTGAGTGGCAAGGGTGCTTGCCTAGCTTGTGTGAGGCACTGGGTTTGACACACTGCATAAATAAAATAAAGATTCATTGACAACCAAAAAAATATTTTTAAAATTAAAATAAAACAGTTGATTAACATACTTTACATATGTATTATAGTGACAAATACATGAGAACGGTGAGAGACTATTTTTTACTTGATAGGCAATTTACTAAAGAGAGGAACTCCTCACATGGACAATGGTTAGTATCACACAGAGTGTGTTTGCTTGTTCTTGGTACTGGGGATTGAATCTAAGGGCATTTTGCCACAGACAGGGTCTCACTAAGTTGCTGAAGGTCTCTTTAAGTTACTGAGGCTGGCCTGGAACTTGTGATCCTCCTGCTTCAGCCTCCTGAGTTGTTGGGATTACAGGCATGCACCACCACGTCCAGTTTCACACAGTGTTTTAAGGGGACACTTGCAACACTTGATCTCACTGCAATAACAACAGGAAGTGGCTATGAAATTATTTCGGTAGTATGACATGTAGTGCAGTTAATTTTATGCAGTTTTGACTTAATACACCATCTTTCCATATGTTGACATTTCTCTTGACTCTGAATGGCACCATACAGTCTATATACGTAAGTTTTGATAAATTTTAACTTTATAATATATTTCTACATATTTTATGGTAGTAAATGCTAATGTAGACTAATGTAGACTATATTAAATAATGTATTGTGTGCATTCATGATATACAGAACTTTTTCTTCTTTTTTTTTGCAGTATTTCTAGGTTGTGCAGTTTGTCTGCTTTTCAAATTGTTGCGAATCTCAGAAAGAGTCTTTTATAAATGGACCTGTGTATTTCAAATCTATGTTTTTCAAAGGTCAACAGCATATTAATAATTTCATCTTTTAAACTCACTGTATCTCAATCTATTCATCTTTCAAACAAGGAGGTTGAGGGATGGGGGTGTTGCTCAGTGGTAGAGCACCTTCCTAGCATAAACAAGGCCCTAAGTTAGTTCCCCAGCATGGCAGAAGGAATAAAGAGATAAAATAAGGAGGTCGTGACAAATCTGAAGATAGGGCACCTGAGGGCTATTTCCACTATTCCACAAAGGAACATGATTCTGATTATGTCAGGATGTGCCATATGGTATAGAGACACATGTCAGGTGGTCATCTACACTTGCTAAACATATTTCGAATGCTCTGCCTGGCAAGAGAGTTCAGAGTGTCTAGCCAAAGCCAGCCATGGTAGCATATGCCCATAGTCCCAGCTTCTGGGGGAGGCTGAGGCAGGAGGACCATTTGAGCCCAGGAGTTCAAGATTCTGTTTAAAAAAAGAGAAGGGAAAAAAAAGAACAACATCCAATATCATGCAGCAAAGTGTTCTCCATGGGATCCTCACGATGAGAAGACTGGAAACCTCTGGACTAAATTGCTATCTTGCTTTAGAGTGGCAGAAAGAGGTAACTTCCTGCTACCTCCTCTTGTTTATACGTTATCTGAAAGTGGAGGAGGAGATGAGTCAGAGTTGAAGAGTCCCCCAGGGAAAGGTAGATGAGATAGCCAGACTCCAGGCCTCCAGGCCACTAGAAGAGGGCCTGAGTTTAGGCTTCCTAGGCTCTATTTTAACTTCCATAAACTCACATATTTTTATTTTAGGCTTATTTGTTAAGCTTCAAGGCCTGAAACAGCTTGTGCAAATAAGCTCTTGCTGTTCCAGACACTGCTGTTGGGGGACTTGGCCATGGAACATATTCCTTTTTAATGTTTCATCAGGGATTTAAATTTATCACTGCCCCCACAAGCCTTGTGTGTTCTCTTTAAGCTTTTATTTTTTCTTTCTTTTTTTTTTTTTTTGGTCCTGGGGATTGAACCCAGGGCCTTGTGCACACAAGGCAAGTGCTCTACCAACTGAGCTATATCCCCAGCCCTGTGTTTGTTCTCTTTAAAAAAAATTTTTTTGTTCTCTTTTCAATAGTAAATTACTAACATCCAGATTTTAAGCACAAAGTTGAAGCTACAGAGTATCTTATTTAGGTTTTACATATGTGCATGCATATATATATATATATAATCAAATTATATATAATCAAATTATGTATTTTAATCCAATTTTATGCATCTGATCTAGATAACATAAATGATTTGTAAGTTTAAACATTTGCTGTTGCTCTGATCATTTTACTTTTCTTTTGGTGATGATGGATCATTCAGAGGTCAGAGCTTATATTTTGGTGTTGAATGCTGTTGTCAGACACAATTTTTTTCCCTTAAATCATATGAAAAGACAAACTTCAACTTAGTTATTTTAAAAACTATTTAGGGGACTAGACCTTTATTGAAAAGTCAGCTACTCAAAATCAAATTCTGATAGCAATAAAAATGATAAATTGTGGAACAGATCCTATAGGTATAAGTTTTATCATATACATGTTATATTGAACATGTTTACTTTTATATATATGAGTGATTTATTTATTTATTTATTTATTTATTTATTTATTTATTTGGTAATGGGATTAAACGCAGAAGCACTTAACCACTGAGCCACATCCCAGTTTTTTTTTTTGTATATTTTCTTTAGAGACAGGTCTTAGGGCCTCATTTAAATGCTGAGGCTAGATTTGAACTCGTAATCTTCCTGCCTCAGCCTCCTAAACTGCTGGGATTACAGACATGCGCCACTGTGCCCAACTATGTGAGTGATATATATTTTATTAGTGTATAGTGTTAAAGAAGAATGCAAGCCCAACTAAAATCCCATCTCTACATGTGATAATGTCAACTTAAAATTTACAAACAAGAGCGATATTGTACATCTGTTAGACAGCATATTGGATCAGCAAACCTCAGAGATTAAATATTAAGCTTGGAAAGAGGTAGGAATCCACACTAAGTAGTTGAGGGCTGGGGTTGTGGCTCAGTGGTAGAATGCTTGCCTGACATGTGGGAGGCACTGGGTTTGATCCTCGGCATCACATAAAAATAAATAAATAAAATAAAAGTATGGCATCCACCTACAACTAAAAAAGTACATATAAAAAACTAAGTAGTTAAACTTTGGTAGCAACATATACAACAAAATTTGTAAAAGTGTTACTGATAAAATTATGGTAGAATGTTTTTCACATTTTTCTAGAAGCCTAAAGGCGTTCTAGGCTCAAAATTTAAAGAGGATACACTATCATCTTGCGATTAATATTGTATAAGGTAATGAAGCCTTGACAAAAGGAAAGTGGAACAGCAAAAATGCTGTCATTGCTTTTTTAGTACTAAATATCCAAAAATACACCTACACACTCATATGTGCATGTTAAAAAGGCCAATAGGCTGGGCCTGGTGGCCCACACCTGTAATCCCAGCAACTCCAGAGGCTGAGGCAGAGGGATCACAAGTTTGAGTGCAGCCTGGGCAATTTAGCGAGATGCTGTCTCAAAATAAATAAATAAATTAATAAATAAATAAGATGCATGTGGGGGAGGCTGATGATATAGATGTAGCTCAGAAGTAGAGCACACTTCGATTCAATGGTCAGTACCTTCCTTCAAGGCAAATGATTTGTGACTGGAGGTATAGCTCACTGGTTAAACCTTTGCCTAGCATGCACTGGACCCTGGGTTCAATCTCCAATACCACAAACAAGTCAAATGGCTTAATGGCTTAACAAAGCTTATATAAAGTTGAAGATCAGTTCCCTGTACTTCCTCTCTATTCACAATATCTGCTCCCCCAAGGCAAATTCTTTCAACTCTTTTAGTTGTTTCTTTTAATATTTAATATTTAACGCTGCATTTCTAAACATAATTATTCAGCTATTTTTGGATTTTTTCAATGTAGACATCATTTATTAACCATCTACTGTGAAAGATTATTTTGCTTTCTTACAACGCCTGTCACATGCTTCTCTTCCCTTTATCCTCCTAACATCAACATACTGACATAGTTAGGTACCATTCCTCCCTTGAAAAACAGGACCCCTTAGGCCTAAGGGATGAACACCTCTCAGGAAAAGAAGACAGCCAAGCTAACTCTCAGCCCTGTGGGGTTAACACCAGAAAATCAGGAGTTAAAAACTGAATCAGGGGGCTGGGACTGGGGCTCAGTGGTAAAGCACTTGCCTAGCATGTGTGAGGCACTGGGTTTGATTCGCAGCACCACATATAAATAGAAAAAATAAAAGGTCCATTGACAACTTAAAAATATTTTTTAAAAAAGTGAATCAGGCTGTGGGAGTGAGATAGCACCCCAGGAAGTGAAAGGCTGGGAAGTCAGCTCAGCCTTGTGAGATTATATGGTCAGCGGAAATGTCAGCTACATGGGAAGCAGAGAGAGAGGAAAGAATAAGAGATTCTTACTTTCTCTTTCAAGGGCTTGCCTCCAATGACCTAAAGAACTCCACTAAGATTGAAGGTTCCACGGCCTGCTAACAGTACCTTTGGGGGTCATTCCAGACCACATTATAGCAAACTCTATTTCCAAATAAAGAAATGAAGGAAGGAAGGAAGGAAGGAAGGAAGGAAGGAAGGAAGGAAGGAACGAAGGAAGGAAAAAAAGAAGGAAGGTCAACTACAGCCAGACAAAGTAGGATGTGCCCCATTCTGAAAATAATAACAGAGATTTTCCCGGATGATAAGGGACAGCTCCAGGTGGTGGAAGGCAAACACATGCCTAGAATAGTCACCAGAGTAACCCACTGGTGCCTTTACGTTGTTTGTATAGTAAAACACACACTCCTAGGTGGAGACTTAAGATGGAAATAAGGCCTGTGACCCAAGCTGCTTGATGAAGCGGGCAGACAGAACTAAAAGGCCACCTCTATTTGTGCTGACGCCAAGAGACAGAGTCCCAGTCTACCCTACAGATGCCATAAAACTATACTCCTTTGTCCTTTGCTCAAGTCAGTCTGGGATTCCTGTACCTCATGTGCTGTCTCCTTTCTGGCTCAATCAGAAGACCCTAAAAACAGCCTTGCCTATATTTAAATTTTTTTTTTTGATTCAGTGTTCATTTCTAGCACTCTGGATCCAGGAACCCAAGTTTAGTATCAATATTATATTTGGTTAGACCATTATTCAGCATTTACATTCTATGCTCTTCCTATCATGAAACTCTGTACAAGTTTAGGTCTCAGAGACTTAAAATGCATCAGAAAAACTTTGTGTGTGTGTGTGTGTGTGTGTGTGTGTGAGAGAGAGAGAGAGAGAGAGAGAGAGAGAGATAGATTGAGAGAGAGAGAGAGAGAGAGAGAGAGAGAGAGAGAGAGAGAAAGAGAGAGAAAGAAAAAAAAATGAATGAATATTTCTTTCCTACTTCAGGCCCTAGACTGATGCACTGGGAATTTTTTATCTTTTATGGAATTTTTATAAATTCCTTCCCTATGATGGATCCCTGGTCTCCTGGTTACTATGATTTCATATTTCTTGGAATTTTTTTGGTGGTGCTGAAGATTGAACCCAGGGCCTTATGCATGCTAGGAAAGCATTCTACTAACTGAGCTATATACTAGCCCCAATTTCCTATTTCTTGAGTACTTCATTTCTAGGAGTACATCCTTCAGTAACTTTCTGAGAAAGAGAACCCACCTAGAAAATTATTTCTCAATTTTTTTTATTTTGCTTTGATTTTTGGTGGTACTGAGGATTGAACTTGAGTGCTTTACTACTGAGCTACATCCCCAGTCCTTTATATTTTTAGTTAATTAATTTTGGGATTGGGGATTGAACCCTGTGATGCTCTACCCCTGAGCTATTTCCCTAGTCCTTTTTACTTTTTATTTTGAGACTAAGTTCCTGAGGGTCACAGCTAAGATGTTAAGGTTGGCCTTGAACTTATGATCCTCCTGCCTCAGCCTCCTGAATGGGTGGAATTATAGGCATGTGTCACTGCCTCTGCATCCGGCTCGCTGCACTGCATTCTTGACTGTTTTTGTTAGGGGCCTCTGGGACTGTCAGAATCTGCAGGTCTTGCCTCTGAATGGGTATTGCTCTGTTTTTCCTGAGAAAGGAAGGGGAACAGGGTGAGGTGGAAGTGGAAAACTGGTCACCAGCTTATTGGCAGCCCAGCATGAAGAGGTGGGATTTCTCACCTTTTTGAGTACTGACTTCTTAGTAATCTCCCTCTTTTCAGTAATGCCCCCTGTCTTCAGGTAGGACTGTCCTTAAGAGCAGAGTGCCCTTTTCTTCAACTAACCTGAGAGTAAAACCACTCCATTCCATTTTATTTTATTTTATTAATATTATTTTCAGTTGTTGATGGACCTTTATTTTTTATATGTGGTGCTGAGAATCGAACCCAGTGCCTCACACATGCTAGGCAAGCACTCTACCACTGAGCCACAACCTCAGCCCTCCATTCCATTTTAGAGGAACAAGGGAGGGGGGGCCTTCTGACTGCAGGGGCTGAAGGAGATATTGAGGAGACCAACTGATGTGTAACATGCTGCAATCAGTTCCTTCCAAAGATGTGTCACCACTACTGGAATAAAATCTAATCTCCCTGTGGTTCATAGAGCCCCACATCTACCACTCTTTCCTTTATTTACATGCTCCAACCACATTGGCTTTCTTCTTTTCCTTGAATAACACACCATGATCATTTTTTCCTTCTATGTCTTTTTTTTTTTTTTTTTGGTACTGGGGATTGAACCCAGGGGCACTCATTCCCAGCCCCATTTTGTATTTTGTTTTAGAGACAGGGTCTCACTGAGTTGCTTAGGGCATCGCTAAGTTGCGGAGGCTGGCTTTGAACTCGCGATCCTCCTATCTCACCCTCCCAAGTGCTGGGATTACAGGCGTGCGCCACCGCGCCCGGCTTCTATGTCTTTCTTTAAAGCAAAGATCCACTGGTTTTTCCTCAATATCCATTATCTCTTCCTTGGAAACATAACCCCTAATTTTTTTTTTTTTTTTTTGGAGAAAAGCCATAACCATTATTTTATTTTATTTTATTTTATTTTATTTTATTTTATTTATTTTTTTTTTACCACTACCATCTTTTAATTGGTTCTTTTTAATTATACATAACAGTAGGACCCATTTTGATATAATTTTACAGCAGGGAATATATCTTTTTTTTTCACAATGTAGATTCACATGATTCTTATCTTACATATACATAGGGTAATACTGTCTGCCTCAGTCTACTATATCTTTCCTTCCCCCACCCCCTCCCATCTCATTTTCCTCTACCATCCATACTTCCTCTATTTTTTTCTTATCTCCCCCACCGCCCCTCATAACCCCTAATTTTTAACTCAGCATAGCCATCCAGAACAGAGACTGTATTTTCTAGCTAGATATGGCTAGCAAAGCTCTAGTCAGGGGGATTGAACTAGAAATAACATATGTAACTTTCAGAAAGAGTTTTTAAAAACAAGTTAGCCTTTCTTGATCCTCTCCATACCCCAGCACCCACCCCTTCCTCCTTCCTGCTAGCTTTAGTACAATCGACCCGTGCACATTAGGAAACAGAAGCTGCATCATGAGGGTGTGGACAAGGAGCCACCGCCACCAGAAGCTAGATTCCTGTTACCATGGAGTGCCGCTTGGCCCCAGAATGCTTACCTACAGACTGCATTTATGTGGCAGAGAAATAAACTCTGACTTTCTAAGTCACTGTTATCTGGGTTGTCTGTCTCTCACAGCTGAACCTAACAATGACAGGTTCAGGATGTGTGTTACCTCCTCAGAGTGGTGTCCTCATCCTAAGTCACTTTCTATTTTTTTCCTTGTAGCACTACTCATGATCTGAATTTATCATATTTTAAACTTTGCTTTCTTAATATTTATCTCTCCTAACAAGAATGTAAACTTCATAAAAGCAAGGGCAGGGTCAAAGTCCTACTGATGTTCGAAAAGGAAGCAGAATCCTCTCTGCATGGAATAGTTCCATTCTGTCTGTTCAGATGCCACATTCACACACCAAATTACAAATTCAATTTACCAGGCATACTGGAACCAGAATATTTGACCTCTGAAGAGATGACTCACATTTTTTTTTTTTTCCTTTGGAACCAGGGATTGAACTCAGGGACACTTGGCCACTGAGCCACATCCCCAGCCCTATTTTGTATTTTATTTAGACACAGGGTCTCACTGAGTTGCTTAGGGCCTCGCTAAGTTGCTGAGGCTGGCTTTGAACTTGTGATCCTCCTGCCTCAGCCTCCCCAGTCGCTTGGATTACAGGCGTGCGCCACCACGCCCAGCTGACTCACATTTTTTTGGTTTAGAAAAGGTATATTTCAGTTGGGTGCAGTGGTGCAAGCCTGTGGGGGGTTCGAGGCCAGCCTTGGTAAGGTATTGAGACCCTGACTCAAAATAAAAACTAAAAAGAGCTGGGGATGTAGCTCAGTTGTAGAGCACTCCTGGGTTCAATCCCCAACCCCCAAAATAAATAAGTCAATAAACTATGTTTATACCATGAATTAATAAATTGGGGTTATGGTTTATAATTGATTAGGAGGCATAACTTTGTAGTTGGGCATATAAAGGTGTGAACAGCAGTTTTACTATTTATCGAAATATGAACTTGACTCGTTACTTAAATTTACTGAGCTTTAGTTCTCTCATTTGTTAAAAATGGGGGCGGTGGGGGGAACTAGCAATACCTGCACTTCAGGGCTGATGTGAGGACCAAATGA
Organism: Glaucomys volans; assembly: GCA_020662805.1. Classification (NCBI taxonomy): domain Eukaryota; kingdom Metazoa; phylum Chordata; class Mammalia; order Rodentia; family Sciuridae; genus Glaucomys; species Glaucomys volans. The sequence goes on from JAJEJO010001542.1 coordinate 156,464, forward strand.
GGTAATATATACAAGAGATAAAGCAATTTGCTCAAGAAGGGGGCTAGGAAGTAGGGGGACCAGGTTTTAAATCCAAGTCTATGTGATGTTGGATACTTAGCTCTTAACCTCTGTACTGCGCCACCATTAAAAAGGCCTCTACGGCTGTCCTTGTCAATCTAATAGCCTTAATGTGTTAGAATATTACTTCAACTTGGTAGGATGGAAGAAATGAGGATAGGTAGAAAGGAGAGAAGCAGGGAGGGAAGAGGACCTGCAACCTGCAAAAAAATATGAACACCCCTCTTCATTTTCCAGGACTGTTTTTCCTCCAGAACTAAATATTCTCTCTCCCTCTCTCTGTGCGGTACTGGGAATTGAACCCAGGACACTCTACCACTGAACTACATCATCAGCCCTTAAAATTTTTTTTTTTAAATTTGAGACAAAGTAAATTTTTTAAGTACTGTGAGTACAGTTAGTGCCTATATAACTTGTTAGTTACAGAATGTATTTTTTGACTAATTAAAAGATGTCTGGAGAGATATTGCTAGAGACCCATCGTGGGAAGGCATCCATGACTAGCAGAATCAGGCTTGGCTGAGCCATGGGACACGGAAGTCTGACTTGCAGGAACTGGCAGTCATGAGGGACTGCTTCAGATAGCCTGGGGTCTGTGACTTCTGTACACAGTGGCTCACCTCCTGAGAGAATGATAATCCTACTGGGATGACCCGCTAAAGCAAGTGGCTTCCTTAACTCCACTCCATCCTGTTCCTCACAGAAGAAGCTCCTCCTGGTTCCCTTTTACCTGTGGGACTATAAATAAAGGACAGGCGGTTTCTTCCATCTTGTTAGAAGTCAGATTTTAGCATGGCTCAATCCAACACATGCCCTTTAATTTAAAAAGATAATTATCCCCTGTGTTCATTTTATTAATAAATTTCTTAGTGATTAATCTACAGAAACCCTCACCCACACTGGATGTGGCAGAAACCCAACAACCATAATATGAGTCCAGTCTAAGATGATCCATTAACTAGATAAGATTAGCCTAAACGTTCTGAAAAGAACCAGACCACTGTGACCTGCTCTGTGCTCCATGAAAAAAAGAACGGAGCTGATTCCCCACCTCACCATTTACAAAGTTTCTTTTAAAGGAAGACGCCTCTTGGTAAGGAGAACTTCCTTTTTGTCTGACATCTTGATAAGGCTCAGTAGCTGCAGCTGCTCTCCAAGCTTCCTGGTGCCACCCAAGGACGACAAAAAGAAGAAAGATGCCAGAAAGTCAGCCAAGAAAGACAAAGACCCAGGGAACAAATCTGGGGGCAAAACCTAAAAGAAGAAGTGGTCCAAAGGCAAAGTGCGGGACAATCTCATCAATCTAGTCTTGTTTGACAAATCTACTATGAAAAACTCTGTAAGGAAGTTCCCAACTGTAAGCTTATAACCCCAGCTGTGGTCTCTGAGAGACTGAAGATCACGGTTCCCTGGCCAGGGCAGCCCTTCAGGAGCTCCTCAGTAAAGGACTTATCAAACTGGCTTTAAAACACAGAGCTCCAGTAATTTATACCAGAAATACCAAGGGCAGAGATACCTCAGGAGCTGGTGAAGGTGCATGAACTGGTCCAACCAACTGTACGTTTGGAAAAATAAAACTTTATTAAATAAAAAAAGACAACTGATAATAATCAAGAATACAAGCAATAATAAATGCAGGTGAGGATGTGGGGGATAAGCAACACTTCTACACTGTTGATGGGACAGTTAATTAGTACAACCACTATGAAACTCAGTAGGGAGGTTCTTCAAAAGACTAGGCATGGAATTATAATATGACCCAGCTAAACCATGTCTTGGCATTTTCCAAAAGAATTGAAGTCAGCATACTATAGCAATACAGGTATATTCACATATTCACAATAGCCAAGTTATAAAACATGCCTCAGTGTCCGTAAACAGATGAGTGGATAAAGAAAACTCAATATACATACACAATGGAGTTTTATTCAGCCATTAAAAAATGAAATTATGTCATTTGCAGGAAAATGGATGGAACTGGAGAGCATAATGTTGAGTGAAATAAGCCAGACTCAGAATGTCAAGGGCCATATGTTCTCTCCCATATGTGGAAGCTATATTGAGACAGAAACAAACAGACAAACAAACAAAACACAACACTTCATGCCCAGCATGGTGGTACACAAGTGCAATCCCAGAGGCTCAGGAGGTTGAAGCAGGAGGGTCCCAAGTTCAAAGCCAGCCTCAGCAATTTAGCAAGGCCCTAAGCAACTTATCGAAACCCTGTTTCAAAATAAAAAATGAAAAAGGCTGGGGATGTGGCTCAGTGAGTAAGCCCCTTTGGGTCCAATCTCTGGTACAAATAAAAGCACTTCATGAAAATAGAAGGGAACAAGGGGTGGTGATCCGCAGGTAATCCTAGCAACTCAGCAGGCTGCTGCATCCAGCTCTTCTGCCTCCAGTTTTTGTGTGTGTGTGTGTGTTTTTTGTTTTTGGACCAGGTACTGAACCCACTTTTGTGATGAATCCTTAAATACCTTTCTGCAGCATAGATCAAGAACCTGCTGGGCTGAATTGAGATCCTCTTCTCCCTTTAGCAGGAGCTATTTGGACGCCTACCCAGTGAAAAACTGACTTAGAGAAAGAATACTACCCTCTCCATCTCAGCTTTATGTGATGAAATAAGATTATTTAGGACTTGGAGTTTGCTCAATCACAAATTGGGGCATTTGATAGGAAGGATAATATTGGGGTTGGAAAGCCTACTAAAGAACAGTGAACCCAGTTCTAGTCCTCTATTAACAGTAGAGAGGCATGTCCCTGTGTGAAATATATTAGCTTTCATCTCAAAGTTTCTTTTCTAAAAAAAAGCTTTATTGAGATACAACTCATGTGCCATACAATTAATTCATTGAAAGAGTATAATTCAATGGTAGAGTTGTGCAAATAGCACCACAATCAGTTTAAGAACATTTTTATGATCCCAAATGCAACCTCATACCTATTAGTCACTTCCCACTTCTCTGCCACTCAGGGACTGCATGTGTAGCTCAGTGGTAGGACAAAGCTTAGCATGTACAAAGCTGTGGGTTCAATTCCTAGCAATGCAGAAAAACAAAATGTTTACCATTTCTCTACCACTTGTCCCCCCTGCTCCCTGGTCCTAGCCACCTTTAATCTTTCAATCTATATAGATATGCTTATTTTGGACATTTAATATAAATGGGATCATGCGAAATGTGGCCTTTCCTAACCAACTTCTTTTCCATAGCAAAATGTTTTTGAGGTTCACCCATGCTGAGGCATATCAGTATTTCATTCTCTTTTATGCATGAATAATGTTCTATCATGAATATACCACTTTTTATTTATCCATTCCTCAGGTGATGTACATTTGGGTTGTTTCCACTTTTTCTGGTGGGGGGAAGGGGTACCGGCTGTTGAATTCAGGGGCACTGACCAGTGCGCCACATGCCCAGCCCTATTTTGTATGTTATTTAGAGACAGGGTCTCATTGAGTTGCTTAGCGCCTGGTTTTTGCTGAGTCTGGTTTTGAACTTATGATCCTCCTGCCTCAGCCTCTGGAGCTGCAGGAATTACAGGTCTGCATCACCACACCTGGCTTGTTTCTGCTTTTTGACTATTCTGAATAACGCCGCAGTGAACATTTGTGTACACATTTTCTTGAAGACATACTTTCATTTCTCCTGGGTGTACAGCTAGAAGTAGAATTGCTGAGTTGTGTAGTAGTTCCGTTTAACCTTTTGAGGAACTGTCACAGTGCTCTCCACGGTGGCTGCACCATTTTACATAATCACCAGCAGTGCAAGAGGGGGCCAGTTTCTCCACATCCGGGCCAACATTTTCCATCTTTTTAAAAATATTTTTTTAGTTGTAGATGGACACAATTTTATTTACTTATTTGTTTATTTGTTTATTTTTTTATGTGGTACTGAGGATCAAATGCAGTGCCTCACATGTGAGAGGCAAGCGCTCTACCACTGAGACACAACCCCAGCCGCATTTACCATCTTTTGACAACAGCTATCCTAGTGGGTGTGAAGTGGAATCTCATTGAGGTTTTGATTTGCATGATGTCTCATGATGCCAAAATTTCTTCCTATGCTTATTGGTCATTTTTGCATCTTCTTTGGAAGATGAAACTGCTGAAACTGTTTGACCATTTTAAAAGTTGGACCTTTTTTTTTTAATTATTGAGTTGTAAGTGTTCCTTCTATATTCTACATAACTGGTTTATAACTAGTTTCCTAGTTTCCCCTTTTAAGAATTTATTATTTAGCTGGGCATGGTGGTGCACACCTGTAATCCCAGCAGCTTGGGAGGCTGAGGCAGAAGAGTGGTGAGTTCAAAGCCAGCCTTAGCAATTTAGTGAGACCCTAAGCATTTTAGTGAGACCCTGGCTCTAAATAAAAAATAAAAAGGGCTGGGGATATGTCTCAGTGGGTAAGCACTCCTGGGTTCAATCCTTGGTACCAAAAAAAAAAAAAAAAATACACACACACACACACACACACACACACAGTTTAGCTCTTATATTCAAGTCTTTGATTCACCTTGAATTAGTTTTTGTTTATGATGTAAAGGAGAGCCATGAAGAGAGAATGAAGTATATTACAACTAAAATGCCAAATGAAATTAGTTTATATATGCCAAGCACCTATGAGATTTGTTGCTTGATTTATTTATTTATTTATTTATTTATTTATTTATTTATTTCCTTTTTTTTCTTTTGGTACTGGGGATTGAACCTAGGGATGCTTAACCTCTGAGCCACATCCCCAGACCTTTTTATTTTTTTTATTTGCTCTTTTTAGAAAGACATGACAGTAGAGTGTATTTTGACATATTATGCATACATGGAGTATAACTTATTCTAATTGGGATCCCATTCTTGTGGTTGTACATGATGAGGACTTTCACTAATCATGTATTCATATATGCACACAGGAAATTTTGTCCAATTCATTCTACTGTCTTTCCTGTTCTCATCCTTTCTCCTTTCTTTTCCTTCCCCTTTGTCTACTCCAATGAACTTCTACTCTACTCTTCCCCGCTTATTGTGTGTCAGCATCCACATCATGTCCCTATTTATTTATTTAGGTACCAGGGATTGAACTTAGGGGTACTTAACCACTGAGGCACATTCCCAGCCCTTTTTTGTATTTTATTTAGAGACAGGGTCTCACTGAGTTGCTTAGGGCCTCACAAATTTGCTGAGGCTGACTTTGAACTTGGAATCCTCCTGCCTCAGGCTCCTGAGCTGCTGGGATTACAGGCGTGTGCCACTGTGCCAGGTTCTTTTTATTTTTTATTTTGAGACAGGGTCTTGCTAAGTTGCTGAGGTTGGCCTCAAACTTGTGATCCTCTGTCTGAGCCAACCAATTAGCTGGGATACAGATATGTACCACTGTGCCCCACTGTTTGATTTTTAACAACTATTAACTAGCTTCAAGACTGATTTTTCTATTTGAAAGCACCTGCAGTGGCTAATTAAATAAAACCATATTAATTTGGGAAATGAGAAATTATGGATCAGGTAAATTGTAATTGATCATGTTTTCTGATCCAATCAAGCAACAATCATTAATGGCCACTGAAACTATTAAGTGGCATGTTCATGGGGATCTCTGTAATAGATCATCTAAGAACCCCAGAACCCCTTGAATAATTTTAATATCACTAAACATGGGACACCCACACATCATATTCCTCCAAATGTGATGAAATAAGAAGCACATACGGCTGCTTATGAACATTCTTTTTAAATCTATACCTAATCAAGCTTCGACATCTAACTATTAGTTTATAAAGAATATAGAGATTATAGGAAGAAGAAAAACAACATTGTGTAGATAAAATCAGCCAATCCAAAATGTGAGAAATTCTACAGACCAAATAATCTAGTCTTCAGCCAAAAATGAAAAAGAGAGCTGGGTGTGGTGGTGTACACCTGTAATCCTTGTGACAGGGCAGAAGGATCAGAAGTTTAAGGTCAGCTTCAGTGATTTAGCGTGGTACTTAGCAATTTAGTGAGACTCTGTCTCAAAATAAAAAAGAGCTGGGAATGTGGCTCAGTAGTTAAGCACCCCTGAACCCTCAATAAATAAATAATAAATAAATAAATAAGAGAGAGAACTGTTATAACTAGTATAGTCTGGAGAGACATACCAGCCAAATGTAATTCGTAAATCTCATTTAGATCCTAATTTAAAAAAAAAAATACCATCAAGGATATTTTTGAGACAGAGAAAATGAAACACGAATATTAGATTATAATAATAAATTACTGCTGGCCACGGTGGCGCACGCCTGTAATCCCAGCACTTGGGAGGCTGAGGCAGGAGGATCGTGAGTTCAAAGCCAGCCTCGGCAATTTAGTGAAGTCCTATAAAATGCAAAATAGGACTGGGGATGTGGCTCAGTGGTGGAGAGCCCCTGGGTTCAATCCCCAGTACCAAAAAAAAGAAAAATTACTATTAATTTTGTTGGTTATAATGGTATTGTAATAGTTTTTAAAAATTCTTTACCTGTTAGAAAAATATACTGAAATATTTAAAATATTCAGGTATACCCTAAAATACTCCAGCAAACAAGAACAGTAAGCTGGGTGTGGTGGCACATGCCTATCGTCCCAGCTACTCAGAAGGCTGAGACAGGAGGATCAGTTTTCTGAGACCATGAGTTCAAGACCAGTCTGGGCAATACAGCAAGATCTCATCTTGAAAAGAAAATAAACAAAAAACCTGTAGGTGATATAAGAATGGCAGAAAGCTTATAACTGTCAAATGTAGGGGATGTTCTCATGGGACCCATTAGCCATACTTTTGTGTGTGTGGTGGGGATCAAACCCAGCACCTCATGCATGTTAAGCACATACTCAACCATTGAGCTACACTCCCAGCCCAATTATACTATACTTTTTAACTTTATGAACATGTGAAATTTCCACAGTAAAAGTTAAGACAGTAACTAAGTTGATTATTACATGAAAAATTAAAGCTATTAAATTATAAAACACACAGTAACTCTTCAGATTATTTCCCTCCAGTCCTGAGACATAATTATGTACACAGAACATCTAGAAGCAAGAAGTGGTGCATGCTTGTAATCCCAGCAGCTCAGGAGACTGAGGCAGGAGGATTGCAAGTTCAAGGCCAGTAACAGCAACTTTGCGAGGCCCTAAGCAACTTAGTGAGACACTGTTTTGGGGGGTTTTATTTTTTATTTTTTTATTTTATTTTATTTTTTTGGTACTGGGGATTGAAGCCAGCGGTGCTTAACCACTGAGTTACATCTCCAGGTTTTTTTTGTGTGTGTGTAATTTTTCTAGTTATGGATGGACACAATACCTTTATTTTTTTTTATTTTTTATTTTTATGCAGTGCTGAGGATCTAACGCAGGGCCTCACATGTGCTAGGCAAGTGCTCTACCACTGAGCTACACCCCTAGTCCCTCCAGCCCTTTTTTATATTTTATTTAGAGACAAGATCTTGCTAAGTTGCTTAGAGCCTCAATGAGATGCTGAGGCTGGCTTTGAACAGAAGATCCTCTGGTCTTAGCCTCTCAAGCCTCTAGAATTATAGGCATGTACCACCATGCCCAGCTGAAACCTTGTCTTAAAATAAGAAGAAAATAAAAAGGAGTAGGGATGTAGCTTAGTGTCAGAGTACTTGCCTAGCATGTGTGAAGCCCTGGGTTTGATTCAAAGCACTGGAAAAAACAAAAAAAAAAGTCAATGTGATTAAGAAAACAAAGAGATACAAACAACAAAGGCAATATGTGAACACTGGTTGGATCCTGGATTGGAAGAAAACACCTATAAACATTTTAGGGACAACTAAAACATGAACCATGAATGGAATATGACTATTGAGTAGAATTATCAATATGGATATGATATGGAATTATTGCTAATTTTTCTTAGATGTTATGATAATACTGTTGTTTTGTAGGAGACTACACTTAGGAGAGGCATGCTGAAGAATTTAGGAGCAAGTGTCAAATACCTTAAATACTTTCAAATGGGTTAACTTGCTTCCAACTAGGTTTAACACTGATAAATATTTATCTTAATAAATTAGAATAACTTGGAAAAGGTCAGATAATTAACAAGTAGAGAAGTACTTCTCCCATGTAAGTACAAGTCTTTTGGCTTATAGATTTTTAAATCAAACAATTAAATAAATACAATTAAATCACATGGATGTCTCCTTCCTGAGTTCTTCAGGTACAGAATAAGGTGTAATACATATGTAGTGACACAATCTATTTCTAAAATGAGTGAATATCTTTGAAGTAAATTAAACTTCTATCCCAAACATCCCCAAGTTGCTTTTGTGCTCATTAACTTAAAAAAACACAGAAACATATTATGTGCATGTGTGAATATGTAACAATAAATTCCACCATTTTGTACAACTATAATGCACCAATAAAAAAAAATGGGAGAAAAGAAAAAGAAAACACTGCACAGAAGCTAAATCATGTCCAAATGAGATGTTAGAATCCCTGGATGGGGCTGGGGATGTGGCTAAGTTTGATAGAGTGCTTGCCTGTCAAGCACAAGGCCCTGGGTTCAATCCCAGCACCACACACACACACACAAAAAAATCCCTGGATGACTCAGGCTAGGAATAACTAAAGTTTTCATGTCAGATCTGGAGTTTCCAAAAAATCCTGAGTAAACAGAGTTCAGGTTTTGGAGTCAGGCACAACTGTGCCAAATCCCGGTTACTCTATATGATGGGTGAATTTGGTCAGTTAACAATTTTTTTAACAATTTTGTTGAAGTTATAAAATATTTCAAATTTTACCTATGAATTTCTAGTAAATTTATACAGTTGTGCAACCATTACCAAAATGGTTTTAGAACATTTTCATCAACCTATAAAGTGGTCTCATGCTCACTTGCAGTCAACCCTGGATCCTATCCCCAACCCCAACAATCACAGATTTACTTTCTACATCTACAAATGTGCTTTATCTAGAAACTTCAATGAAATTGCACAATCTAGTCTTTTGTATTCGGTATTATGTATTTTTAGGATCATCCATGTTATAGCATGTACTGGTTCATTTTTAAAAATTTTTATTTGCTCTAATTTGTTATACATGACAGTACAATACATTTTGATAGATCATACATAAATGGAGTGTAATTTCTCATTTTTCTGATTACACATATTGTAGGATCATTTTGACTGTGAAATAAAACTCCATTGTTATAGACATACCATTTATTCTTATTTGTAAGTTGATGCATTGTTTCCACTTTTGGCCTATTGTAAGTTAAACCAGCTATGAACATTTGTGTACAAGTTTGAGGAAATATTTTTATTTCTTTAGAGTATATACCTAGGAGTGGAACTGCTGAGTTATAAGGTAATTTTATGCTTAATCTTTTTAAAAAAACTGTCAAGTTGTTTTCCAAAGTGAGTGAACCATTCTGCATTCTCACTAGTGATGTATAAGGGTTGCAGTTTCTCCACATCCTTGTTAATACTTATTTTCTGTCTTCTTGATTATACACATTCTAGTGAGTATAAAGTGGTATTGTGTTTTCAATTTATAATTCCTCAAAGATTGATATTGATCATTTTCATGTGCTTATTAGCCATTGGAATATTTGGTTTTTGTGTGTGGTACTGGAAATTGAAGCTAGAGGTGCTTTACCACTTAGCTAAATCCTCAGCACTTATTGGTTTTATTTTGAGACAATGTCTCAATAAATTACCCAGGCTGGCCTTGAACTTGTGATCCTCCTGCTTCAGGTTCTGGAGTAGCTCTAATTATAAATGTGCACCACTATGCCTGGCTATAATTTGATTCTTATCAAATTGTAAATGTTTTCTATTTATTCTGGATACAAATATTTTGCTGGATTTATGACTTGCAAATAACTTAAATAACTTTCAAGTATTTTATCCCAGTCTAGGGCTTTTCTTCGTTTGACCTATGAATTAAAAGTTTTACATTTCTATTAAGTCTATTAATTTTTTCTTTTATAGATCATGATTTTGGTGTCAATGGCTAAGCAATCTTTGCTTAAATCAATATGAAAACATTTTTTTCCTAATGTTTTCTTCTGGAAAATTTTTCTCCCAGTGCTGGCAATTAAACTCAGGGCTTTGTGCATGCTAGGCAAGCACTCTACCACAATACTGTGAAGAAATCAAACTAACCAGGATGTAACTGGTGTAAAAGGTAGATGGCCAGATCATACGCCCTATGGAGTATTACATCTGATTTTGCGTGATCAAATGGTTTTGATGAATATTTAGTAGTGTACTGAAAATACATTTGTCCATATTTCCTATCATTTATATTATTCTTTCTCTAATCAGAATAAAACGTTTTTTTCTTAGAAAATAAAAATAATGCACTTATTCCATAAAGAGGAAAAGTAAAAGAATACAGAAAGGCCTGTTTAATTTACTGAGACCAGTTAAATGAACTTCCAGGTAAACTGCACACTGCTAGGAACTGGGACCACAAAAGTAAGATGTGGACTCTACACTCAATAGAAATTTTGAATCAATGCACAGTTCAGCAGGCAGAGCTACCTGAAGCGCTGTTGAAGCAAGTGAAGGGAAGAAGTGTTCCCAAGACCTCTCAAACTTCCAACTACAATTATGGCAACTTAACTTTTAAAATCCATTTTATGTGTTGTGATCTATATATGATCAAATTCGAATATAAAGCACTCTATGCCTTTAGAAAGGTTTGAAAACCACTGGTCTAATAAAAGGCCAAAGTGAAAAGTGAGAGACTGCTACTAGTACAGAAAGTACACTGAATTTGGGGTTCATAATACAAGTTTTATTCTAATTGTCCTACACGTGTAGCCTGTGGAAGGCATAATTCTAGTTCTCAAATATGACACTTTTCCTATGTGAATGTTAATGTTATTCATTCAATAAACATTGGCTGAGTGTAATAAGCTCAATAATGTTATTCACATATCCATGGTAAAGTAATAGCAAGGAAGGAGAGAGAAGAACATGTGGAGGTTATCAGCAAAGTCTTCAGAGAGATGTTAATAAGTTGGGTCTTGAAGCATGAGTAGAAGCCTGTCAACTGATTAAAACGAGAAAACACAGGGGCATTACAGATAAGTTCAAAATAATGATTATGATGATGATGATGATAATAATAATAATAATAATAATAATAATGTACTACCACTGAATAAATGCTTGTATTTATGCACAGAATTTTATCCTCACAATCACCCCTGGAGGTAAAGGTTATCATCCCTACGAACAGACCTCTGTGTGCCCACATTCCAAAACTCTTGACTGGCAGGGCCAGACTTGAAACTGGAGTTGTCAAAGTCGAGGCTCTGGGTTCACATAGGTAAATACACTTAAGAGATGTGAGCAATGTGGGGCTATTTGAAGAGGGGAGTGGAAAGCCATGAGGCTGAAAACTTAGGCAGCCACTTTCACTTAGTTGACTTCAGGGCAGCTTAGGCAAAGAAGAGTTGGTATGGAACCCGAGGTATTGAAACAAGGTCTGATTTCAAGTAAGTGTGTGTGTGTGTGTGTGTGTGTGTGTATTACCTTCCAGCTCTGTCCACTGAAAAGGTCTAGAAGCAATGACACACTAAGGTACATTCGATGGTTGGGGTAGGCTAGGACCTCCAGGTCGCTCCCCGCTCTCCTGGGGGCTTCTCCGCCACATTCCTCTGCCACCTCTCTGCAGACCCGGTGTTCTTCCCCAGCCAGCCTCTTCCGCAGTCCGTGAAACCGCGTCCTTAACTCCTGCGATACCTTAAGGAGAGGTCCGCAGCACCCGTAACGCCGGCCACCATTAGTTTCAGTCAAGTAGCTCGCGGGGAACTATAAGTGAAGAACACCGGGGCGCGGCAACCTGATTGCCGACCTGGAGGAGCCGTTTCTTATTGGATTTCGTAGCTGCCAGTCGCGGCCTCCTACGTTCCGTCCCTCCTCTTCCGCGCAGGCCTTGTGCTAAGTGGCGGGCGGGGTCGGGCGGCAACTTCCGGTTGGGGGAAGAAAGTTAGGCCGAAGGAGGGGCCGCGCAGAGGGAGGAGGAGGAAGAGGCAAGGGCCGGGCGGCGGCGGCTGTAGGTTGTGAGAAGACGGCGGCTCTCCCTGGAGCGGACGATGGACAGCCAGGGCAGGAAGGTGGTGGTGTGCGACAACGGAACCGGGGTAAGTGCCGGGCGAGGAGGCCGCGGCGGCCCCGGGCCCGCGCAGAGATGTGCGGGGCTCCTCTGCGCCGGTGCTGTACGCCTGGGCCTTTGGAGCGAATGGGCGCGGGTGGCACCTCCCGCCTCCGTGGGCGTGGGCGCAAGCGGGACCGGCCGGGTTCTTCCTTAAGCCCACCACCCCCACAATTTCCCAGGTGTGGCGGGCAGGCGAGACCGGCTCTGGACGCTGACCCCACCTGCTGTCCCGAGGGGACCGGCTCGCTTCAGGCGCGGGAGCAGTTTGGCCAACATGTCCGAAGGTTTAGGTGAAAGGTTGAGTTTGTGCAAGCGAGAAGGGTTCCATTTCCCAGATTCACCGGTGTGTGTAAAGGAGAAAGACCTAAAGGCCTTCCTCTTCCTGTGTAGTTGAAGATACCGAACGAGAGGCAGAGGCAGGAAACGGGCTAACAGAAAAGAAAAAAAAAAAAAAAAAAAGGAAGTGCTGTCATGCAATTGGCCTAGGCCCTTTCTCAGTGCTTCTGAGGGTTTGTTCCTTGCCTTTTCTTCCTTCTGTCTGCCTGTCTTTTGAAAGAAAGGGAGACGGGATCTGCAGTGTGTCTATTGCTTTTTATTCTGTATGCTTGTAGTTTGGCCCAAGCGCACTCTTGCAGAGACCAGCGTGCATGTGCCATGGGATAATTTGAGATCTAAATGTTAATCCCACTGACTTGGGGGAAGTTAATCAGTTTTAGTTCCTCCTCCCCTCTCCCCATTAAGAATACAGATGTTCAGTCTTGAAGATTCTAATTGTAAAAATACGAGTAAAGCATTGATTTAGAAACTATCTGAAAGTGATTTCTTCCCAGCCCTGGCCCTTTAATTATCTTGGATGAGTTCTGTAGTAATTTCTAACTATTTTAGTGTTGCAGATTTTGTGATTTTCCCCCGCTCTTCCCACAAATGTGACATATAGTGAGTTAAAGTGGTTTTTGTTCGAACTTTAAAATGCTTTGGAAGTTGTATTTTCTTTCTTTCTTTTTTGGTACTGGGATTGAACCAGGGACACCTGACCCCTGAGCCACCTCCCCAGCCCTATTTTGTATTTTATTTAGAGACAGGGTCTCACTGAGTTGCTTAGGGCCTCACTGAGTTGCTTAGGGCCTCGCTAAGTTGCTGAGGCTGGCTTTGAACTCACGATCCTCCTGCCTCAGCCTCCCAAGTACTGGGATTACAGGCATGCACCACCGCGCCGGGCTGCTATGACTTTTCATTGTTATTAATTTCATTTATGGAAATTGGATTGTTGAGGGGGAAAAGAGCTGGTATCTACTGCCATAATCTTGCCCTCGATTGGATTTGTTACAGACTTTTACAAACAATTATACTAGCTTCATCTGAACTCTTGTTAAAAATGGACCAGAGTAGGAAGAGTGTTATAGTACAACAGGACAATCATACAAAATACTTTTTGAAAAGGAGGCAGATCCACTTCTAGGGAAACATGTCTAAGATTTATTAAACTAAAAGGTTTTAGAATGATCCCATTTATGTGTGTTCTTTATTAAAGATATTTATATGCCCACAAACTTGTATCTGTATATGAAAGTTTGGGGGGATACCTGAAATGCTCCTATTAGTTATCTATGAGCCAACGAATAAAGAAGTGAGGTAAGATGGAGAGGTTTTCCAGACTGTTCTGAATAATTGGAAAAATGTTCCTTGTTTTGTTTTTTCAACGAAGCTTGTTATTATATTTAAACTAATTTAATTGCAAACACATATTACCTTAACAGTTAAAAACTCAGTAAAGTTGCATTTAAAAAAAACATGAGAGGCTGGGGTTGTAGCTCAGTGGTAGAGTGCTTGCCTGGCATGTGTGAGACATGGGGTTCAATCCTCAACACCACACAAAAATAAATAAATAAAGGTATTGTGTCCATCTCCAACTAAAAAATATTTTTAAAAATAATAATAAAATTAAAAAATGAAAAAAACAAAACAAAACATGAGATTTCCCCCCTCTTTGGTACCAGAGAATTGAACCCAGGGGTGTTAATCACTGAGCCACATCCCCAGCCTGTTTTTTATATTTTATTTTGAAACAAGGTCTCCCTAGGTTGCTTAGGGCCTCACTAAGTTGCTAAGGCAGGCCTCAAACTTGTGATCCTCCTGCTTCAGCCTTCTGAGGCACTGAGATTACAGGCAAACATGAATTTATGGCTGGGGATATGGCTCAGTGATAGAGCACTGGCCTAGCATGTGCAGGGCCCCAGGTTCAGTCTCCACATCACAAAACAAGCATACAAAACAAACAAAAACCGTGAGCTTAATATCCACCATAGTATCAAATTGACCTCTAAATAAATTTAATATTTTAAAAGTGAATTTACAGTATTTTGTGACTATGTCAGATACTCTCTTTTTAATGGATTCCTCTTTGAGAGGTATAGCTGAGGCACCCTGTGTTTGTAGTATGTGTACATGTATATGGGATTTTTGTTTGCAGTGCTGGGGATTAAACCCAGGGCTTCACACATGCTAGCTAATTGTTCTACCACTGAGCTACACCCTTAGCCTCTGTATGAGGTTTACTTTATTTTTTGTAGAATTGGGGATTGAACCCAGGACCTCACATATGATAGGCAAGCACTTTAACTCTGGAGCTTCATCGCAGCCCTTTTTATTTCAGTTTTAAGATGGTCTCATTAAGCTGCCCAGGCCAGCGTGAAATTTGGGATTTTCCTGCCTCAGCCTCCTGAACAACCTGGATTACAGGCTTGTACACCATCACCAGTGGGATGATTTTTTTGTTTTATTTTTGTACTGGGAATTAACCTGGGGGCACTTAACCACTGAGCCACATTCCCAGCCCTTTTTTATATTTTATTTGGAGACAGGGTCTTGCTGAATTAGGGCCTTGCAAAAGTGCTGAGACTGGCTTTGAACTCTTGATCCTCCTGCCTCAGTCTCCAGAGCTGCTGGGATTACATGCATATGCCACCACTCCTGGCTACCAGTGGGGTTTTTGATGTGCATATAGAATAGGAATGTTTTCTGCTGGCTGTGGTGGGCACACCTGTAATCCAGCTACTCAGGAGGCTGAGGCAGGAGGATCACGTGAGCCTACGAGTTCTAAGCTGTCTTGGGCAGCTTAGTGAGACCATCTCAAATGAAAAAATAAAAAGGGCTGGGGTTGTAGCTCAGTGGTAGAGCAAGCTCACCTGGCATGCTTGAGACCCTGGGTTTAATACCTAGTACTACCCCCCCCACAAAAGAAGAGTAGGAATGTTAACTGCAAGCTAATTTTTATGTTACTGTTTCATTAGCTTTATGATTATAAAAATTAGAAAGCTGATTATAAATATTGCTAGTCTTGTGTATACTCCATAATTTAAAAATCTTGCTCTTTAGAATAAAAGATCCCTTAGCATGACATAAATGAAAAAGTATAATTAATTCAGACAGATTTATGTATTTGGTGTTGTACTTATAGTTACTTAAAAATTTTATCCATGTTTTCTATAGACATGATTGTCTGCAAATGAAGAAACAGCTCTGATATAATATGTAAATCATAAAAATCAGTAACGCTATGATACTTCAGAAAATTCAAGAGGTTTAGGAATCACTTAGATTCTATATTATGTTTCTAATTATACTTCTAGACATGAATGATCATCTTGTTTTATTTGGATACCTGAAGTTATAATGATTCCTTACAGTTAAGTAATTTATTCAGATTTAATTATTAAAAATAATGGAAATAGTTGTTACTCTAAAGTGTTTTCATTAGCCTTTATGTATTTTAGGTTTAAGGCCTGGGGCTGTAACTCAATGGTAGAGCACTTGCCTAGTACACATGAGGCCCTGGGTTTAATTTCCCAGCACTGGAGTGGGAGATGGCGTTTAGGTTTTAAATTTTTAGCTTATGTGATGTGGGGTTTTTGTGTGTGTGTGTGTGTGTGTGTGTGCGCGCGCGCGTGCGCACCCACCTGCCCACAGGCCCACAGGTATGGTGCTGGCTATTGAACCCAGGGCCTTGGTCATGCTAGGCAAGCAGTGAACTACATTCCCAGCCCCACTGGATGTCAGTTTTTAAAAACTTTTCTGACAGTCCCAAAATTGAATGCTGTAAAAGTAGGTGCATTGTTTTGACCACATGCCAGATGTTGGTCCTGCTCCATTTCTTCATTATCCCCCAGCTAGACTAGTGTCTCATTAGAGTGGCCTAGGGGAAGAAACTTATCTGATTTCAATAATCTATACACTTTAAAAAAAAAAGAAAGAAAGAAAAAAATATTGGCTTTTAACCTTAACCATTCAAACTTACTTTCTTAAATAGCGTCACTGCAAATGAACAGGTAGGTCAGAATTTGGAGATCTGGGGCTGGGAATGTAGCTCACTTGGTTGAATGCTTGCCTAGCAGATATAAGGCCCTAGGTTCAATTCCCAATACCACCAAGAAAAAAAAAAAAAAATTTGAACATCTGTGAAGCACTAGGTTTTGGTGCCTTTAAAGTTGGGTGTAGGTCACTGGTATTGTGTATCCTCTTAGCAAACTTGAGTGATTTCATCAGCAGTGAATTCATTTATGAACAAAATGAAGATTTCTAAGTGCCATTACTGGCATAAAGCTTAATAAGATCTAGTGATACAGAGAAACTTACAATGCTAGAATGATTGTTTTCATTTATAATTCAAATTCATAGTTGATTATGACCTACTTTATCAGGCTTATGCTAATTTATATGTTGAATTTAGGAGTGTTTGAAATAGAAACAAATCAGAAACTTTGGTTTCACCCTGAAAATGCTATGCATTAAATAGAAAAAATATCTTGGTGGCCTAAGACGTTTTAATGTAATTAATACCCCAAAACCATCAGATAAAATTAGTAAGGAAATAATATAAAGTAAATAAGCCATAGTCTCCCCCAGCCCCCCCCCCTTTTTTTTTTTTTTTTTTTAAAGGAAAAAGGTACTCTTAGAATAGATGTAGTTGGGATTCTTCTTCATTTTTGCCTGAGGGAACGTTATACTGCTCATGCTCTTACCATTTGATGACTCAGTGGGAAGTAAGAGCCAGTTTAAACCACACACTATGAAGAGGAAGCTATATATGGTAAAATCTATTTCTTAAACACAACCTTTTGCACACAATGAGAGGACTAAGTCACCAAGTCATTTTTGATTTACATGGGGGAGGAATTTCAGGGCTTAAAATGAAACCAAATGAAATCTATAAAAAATAATTTCTTTGTATTTTATCATTTCATGGGTTAGATTTTTAAATGCCTTTTTTGTAAGAAAGGAATGGGCAGATTGTATTATTGACAAATGGATCATTAAATTATTTTCTTATGAACTATTAATGCATTCACATTTGAAAACATTATAGTACAGTTTCTGCTATTTTGGTGGAGTATCCAAATACCCTTTGGGAATGCTAGCACTGAATGCATCTGCTTCTAGTAAGCTACTGCTTATACAGTTTTATTAGTAAGTGATTGATATCTTAATTTGAAGAGCCAAATTTTCTTTTCTTTTTCTTTCTTTTTTTTTTTTTTTGTAAAGCAGTTAAAATGAATTTATGTTTGTATCTGTAGTTTCAGGAATCTGTTTTTGTCTTGATGTATTTGACAAATTTTGTCACTTGAAATAGACTCAAGAATTTTAAGATATGAGCTTCCCGTCTGAACAGTTACTACTAGAAGGTATTGGTGTGTTTACCACTATCATGTTTTGTGTTTCCGCTGTGTATATGTGGCTCTGACTGAGAGGTAGACATGTCAACCTTAGGAGTCTCTTCTGTGCCCTTGGGTCTGACTTATGCTCTGTCCAAGTCTCTTCCTCCCACTTTAACTTCTGTTTTGATTTCTCATTTAATAAAATCATATATTTACATTAGTATGCAGAAAACAACCCTTATAAACTTAAACTTACAGATGTTCTTTTCAGTCATTCATTGTCTAATTTTCTTTGAGAACATTTATACCCATGGAAGTGAGCATTTTTAGCCAGATGAATGGGTACTTTTGACCCACCCATCTGTTCATTACTTTGAGGTGAAATGTAAGAATTTTCAGCAGTGTTTATTTCCTGTATTTGGGTAATATGTGTAAATTATGACTGACTTTAGGCTGGGGGTTATAACTTATTGATTTTTTCTCAACTCTGTAGCCTCCCCATTCACAGAGCAGACCAGGCATAGGGCCTGTGCAGTGATGTATATAGGATAGGTTTAATCTGCCTCTTTATCTGTACAGTTTAAGGACACAGCCTTTGGTAAGTACCAGGAGGCCCACATTTTATTTATACTGAAAGTGGATTTGTTTCGGGTAACTATGACACATTTTCTACCTTCCCATATAATTTTGTTCTGATCAGGTGAATTTGATTTTAATTTAAGGACAAAAGAGAGTTTGTGATTTAGGAGAGATTTTGTGGGTTTTTTTTTTCTTTTAATTTGAACATACTTCTAAAATTTATTAGGTATTATTATTTTCCTCTGTGGTATTTGTTCCTTCAAGTCATTCTTAATCACATTAATAACTTAAAAATATGTGGAAAAATGAATAAGTACTCCTGAATTTTGCTTAACACTTCTTTGAGATGGAAAGTATGTTCTTCATTATCAACCACTGTCAAATGAGGAGGTGGATGTGAGCAAGCAGGTTACCTATTACATGTGCCCTCATATCACATTAATTTCTGCCTTGAAAGGTGATCCATAAGAATTGTGCAATATTATACTTTCAGAAATGGGTACCTATATCTGAAAAATGCCCTACCTTTGGTGACTTAATGGTAAACTGACTAGGACTCAGTTTTGTGGGTTTAGCAGAAAGCATATGAACAGTGTGTTTTATTTAGATTCTAAAATTAAACAAAAGCTACAAGGACAGGAATTAAGGTGATACTGAGAATATGAAACTTCCTAATTTCAGACAGATTTTTTCATAAAATTTCAATCTGTTTGAATCATAATTTTAACATTTAAAAGACAAGTAAAATTGTGATGGCAGAATGTTCCAGGCTATTTATAATTAAATGTGGTTCATCAGCATCATTTCATCAGGTTGCCGTAGAGATACTTGAAGATTTTTTTATTTTGGAGGATTAGTCAAAAGTCAGTGTGTGGTTCCCCGGCACACCGCTTTTAGGTGTTCGTTGCTGGCCAGCTAAAATAAAGGCTTTTTCTGGCTTAAAAAAAAAAAAAGTCAGTGTGTTTAAGATGTTGCTGAATTTTACCCCATCAAACAAAACAATTCCCTGTATGTAGTTGCTTCGTGTAACTGAGTACATTAATATTTTCTTCCCACCTTTGTATTATTACTGTTGTTCATCATATCCAGCTATTATCTTTTCATCCTAATTGAGAAGTATATGGTGTTTGGTGCTGTTTTACAATAGATTTTTTCTGAATATTAAATATATAGCCATCACTGGGTATCCACAGGTGATTAGTTTCAGGGAATAGACACAGATACTCACACTCTTACTCTCCCTCTCCGCCTCCCTTCCCTCTTCCCTTCCTCCTTCCTTCCCTCCCTTTCCCCTGCATGCTAAGGACCCATACATAAAATGGCATATTTACATAGGACCTCCAAATATCCTATATACTTCAAATCACATCTAAATTAGTTCAATGTAAATGTTATGTAAATACTTGTTATACTGAGTTGTTCAGGGAATAATGACAAGAAAAAAATGTCCATTTTCAATATAGATACTGTGTGTGTGTGTGTGTGTGTGTGTGTGTGTGTGTGTGTTTTGTTTTTTGTACCAAGGATTGAACCCAGGGGTATGCTACCTCTGAGTCACATCCCCAATCCTTTTTATTTTGAGACAGGGTCTTGCAAAATTGCATAGGACTTTGCTAAGTTGCTGAGGCTGGTCTCAAACTTAAAGATCCTCCTGCCTTAGCCTCCTGAGTCACTGGGATTACAGGTGTGCACTACCTTGCTTGGCTACATTTCCTCCCCCCCCCACCCAACCCCCCATACCAGGGGTTGAGCCCAGGGGCACTTAACCATTGAACTGCATTCCCAGTTCTTTTAATTTTTTGTTTTGAGACAGTCTTACTAAGTTGCTTAAGTCCTTGCTGAATTGCTAAGGCTGGCTTTGAACTTGGGATTCTCCTACCTAACCCTCCTGAGCCACTGGGATCATAGTTATGTGCCACCATGCCTGGCTATATTTCCTTTCTTAAGATAGCTTCCTTCTCCCACCCTGAAGTTTTTTTTTTTCCTTTTTCTTTTTTTGTGGTATTGGAAGTTGAAACCAGGTGTACTTTACTGCAGAGCTATATTCCCAGCCCTTTTTATTTTGAGACAGAGTCTCAATAAGTTTCCCAGGCTGGCCTTCAATTTGGAATTCTCCTGCCTCAGCCTGAGTAACTGGGAATTCAGGTATGCCCTGTCATACCCTATAATTTTTTTTCAATTATAATGCTCTTTTTTTAATACCTTTATCTAGTTATTTTTTTCATGTAGTACTGAGAATTGAACCCAGTGCCTCACATGTCCTAGGCAAGCACTGTACCACTGAGCTACATCCCCAGCCCGAAATTATGTTATTTGACATTACTAAATATATTTACCTAAGTATAAAAATATAAGTAGCCAAAAATGCCTAATAGATGTTTATTTTCACCTGATACTAGTCCAGATGCCATTTGGTTTTCCTATTTCAGAGATAATTTGTTCATACCCTGATATTGCTTGATCGATCACTGGGCGCCAAGGCCTCTTTAAACATCAGGTTGCAGCATGAAGTGTTCTTAGCTCCTTGCTCTTGTGGGGCTTTCCCTTTATGGGGACTTTTAGAAATTGAGCAAGCAATTAATTGGTAAATAAGCATGAACTCAGGAAGTAGTGCCATGAAAGCAGTGAAAGGAGATGCTGTTGGAAATATAATGGGTGGTTTGAAAGCACTGAAAGTTTAAAATAATGTATAAATACAAAGTGGTGTTTTTTTGGGTAATGTTTTTAGATGAATATAGTAAATACCCTGATCTAACCTGCTTTTACTATTTCCTTCTAGTTTGTGAAGTGTGGATATGCAGGCTCTAACTTTCCAGAACACATCTTCCCAGCTTTGGTTGGAAGACCTATTATCAGATCAACCACCAAAGTGGGAAACATTGAAATCAAGGTAATATTTTGTTTATTGTTAAAATGACATCAAGACCTGTGAGGTGTTTTTTGAGTTAAGTTGTTTTAAAATATGATGCCATGAAAAGCAAAGGGTGAGGGAAGAATTTCTCATTTTTAATTTATGTTAATACCTGAACAAAGGCACAAAAATTGAAGTTAATTTAGTTTTGTTTATGTATGGCTTGATGCCATTAGTGTCTTGAGTATAATACTTAAGTTTTTTACATTGATACAAAACACTTAGTGACTTAAAAGTTCTACTACATAATTTAATTTTTAAAAGAAATCAGCCTGGTAATTTTATGTCTTTCAATTTGATATATTTGTCATTATATCTTAGTGTCTCTTTGGGACTTAAGTCTTTTTTCCCCCATGTTTTCCTGGTCTTATCTCCCTACTTTTTTTTATATAGTTAGGAAAACACAAAATGTAAATCTCATTGGCTTTTCTTTTCACTAATAAAACAACTTATTTCCCTAATGTGCTGGAGGAAGCTGTGCAAATCTTTTGGCTTTGCATAAGGAGAAGAAGCACAGTTGTCATTGCCTACTTGCTGTACCTAACCACTAGAGACTCCACGTGAAGAGTGAGAAATTTTTCTCCCAGAGGCTTAAAAATCAAGCGGGAGTTACATTATTTTAGAAGAAAAAAAGAACTAGAAAAGAACTAGAAAGGTCATCAATTGAATATAAATTTTTCAGGTGGCCTAGGGATTAAATTATACAGAATGCACTAGAATTGAAGAGTTCTTTTAGTGAATTCTTTGTGAACACACTAGGATTGATGGTCCTTTGGGACAGTCTAGCAAGACTTCAGGAACAGTTAGGTTATGAGTCATTTGAAATATGAGGGTGTACCTCTTGGGACATTTGTGTGAAATATCTAGGGAGGTGATAATAAGTGGTAGAGATTTGCTACTTGGTACGTCTCTACTGTTGGGATTAGAGGATTGAGTTACACAATGAATAAAAATACAAACTGAAACTTCAGTTCTGTGTTAATTTTTTAAAGACAAAGTAGTAAATTCTGACCTGTTACATTATAAAAACTAAAATGGTACACTCAGTATAAGGCTTTTTGAAAAAGGGTCTTTTCTTGGGGGAAATACATGGGATTTCTTATTCTCTTTTTGTGAACCCCTTTCATTCTGGTTGAACTCTATTGTAAATGAACTTCAATTTGAAATTTAACTAAAAATAGTGGTAAGGGCAAACTGCTCTTTGGAAGTAATACTTTTTTTACTTAGTATATGTGTTTTTTATATTCTTTATTTACAATAAAATTTTTGAGGCATAAAGATACATTGTGTATAGCCATTTTTATTCTCCAACATAGGTATAAATAGTTACATATTTCTTCATACCCACTTTCTTGAATTTTAAGGACAAGTGATAGAAATCAAACTTGTCAATATTCCAGTAATACATTTTGCCAGGGAATTCCCTAGCATTTACTAACATGGTTCTGTGTTCTTTTGGCTTGGTTCTTTTCACTCTGCTCAATCTTTTTAAGTAGAAATTTTTTTTCTTAATAAAAAACAAAGAGGCCTTTGTCAAATTTAATTTGAATACTAGATCTTGGACAAAAAACCCTGAACTATCTACTTCTCTACCTACTCAGCTATACCTTGCTGTTGTCATTTATATTCCTTCTTAAATTCAGTAATGAATTAAAGAAACTTGACTTTTTGGAATTTCTGTGCTTTGTAGATAGACTTATACTTGTGTGTCTTGTTAGCTAAAATGTGATGGTAGACTAAAAAAAATGGAAATTTAAATCATTGGTTTAATTAATTTTCATTCAGGAGTAATAACTGTCCATGTTAATTTGGCCCTAATTATTAACTCCATAAAATATAGTAGTACTGCATCTGACCACAACCTAATTTGTCTCTGTTGCTTGTATGTTTAAAAATTTCAGTGAGGATTTTATTTAGGCCTTTTCTGACTCTCACTTCTACCTTCTCTTTCTTCACCTTTCTTGACCTGTTGAAGTAGAATAACAAAAAGATGGTAAGTGAGGTTACACACATGCTGTTTGTTTTCCACTTTTGCTTGGTGGGACAGTAGTTGTTGTTTTGTGTCCCTTTAGTATTGGGGAGGGGGGTAATTCCATATTTTTATTTTAAGTATTTTAATTTTTAACCTTTTTTCATTGCTTCAATTTGGTAGCAACTAATTAAGTCCTATACTTTCCTGATTGCATACAATGGACCAAACAAGCACTAATTACTAACATAGTTTTGAATTGTTTTCCTTGTTTTTCTGTAGGTGAATGTTATAATTAAAATGGAATGTGGTGTGCATAATGTTAGAAACCAAGGCTTTATATAGGATCAGTGTGATCCAGGAAATTGGAGTGAAGTTGTTACATTTGGATAAATTCATTTTATTTACTGATGTTAAATTAAACATTACCTATCATACCTTGTTTGTATATATTTGCATTCAGTGTGGTATCATATATGTACTTAAACTAAGTAAAATTTTGATATGCAAATGAATCATAAGTGGAAAAAGAGAAATAAAAGAATGACTTTTTTCCATATCATCCTTACGGATAAGTAGATTTGACATTATCTAAGGATAAATAAGAAAAAGGTAAAACGCCTGTAAGGCTTCCCCACAAACAAAATTCCCCCCATTCCCAAGTAAATACCATTGTGTGGTGCCTTTTTCTTTTCACCTAGAAGCTTGCTGGGCCTAGCTCAGATATTTGACTCATTATATTTTTCTGTAATAGCCTAAATGCTTCTTTAGTAGGTATTTTCAAGTTTGTTTTTAGTTTAATGTTTCTTAGCAACTTTGACAAAGATAAATATCAGGCGTTTTTAATTATATATTTTAATTAGTAGCAGTAACTTTGTGAAAATTTGTTTTCAATAGACAAAAACATTTAAAAGTGAATATTCATATGTTTTTCCTAAATAAAAATCATGCACTTATCCTAAAATCCTAAAGAGCTTTTAAAAAGAATATAGTTGTAGACCACAGGGTAGGCCTAAATGAATAATTCTTTTAAGCAGGATTTCTATTTAGGGATATAATTGTGGTTTTAAACTTGCATTTGTTCTGTTCTCTAATTCAAAGTGACAATATTCACAGTGAAGTTTGGCAGATACTTAATCTGTATTCTCTGCTTTTTGGTAAAGTATAGATGCCTTTGAAACAGTGTCCCAGACATTTACTACGATTTCTTGTTTTTTCAAGTAAAAGGTGATGGTTATGGGGCAGATGGTAAAAACCTAAAGGCTGCTCTGATTGTTTATAACTTTGTTCTGAGGTATGAGGGCAAGTACTGAACACGCTTTTTTTTCCCCCCGGTACTGGGGGTTGACCCAGGGTTGCTTTACCACTGAGAGCTCTATCTCCAGCCTTTTTAAAAACCGTATTTTATTTTGAGCAAGATCTTGCTAAATTGCCAAGTCTGGCCTTCATCAGCCACCCAAGTTGCTGGGATTATAGGCATGTGCCATTTCACTTAGCACATTTTTGACTTTTAAAAGTTGAAGGGTACTAGGGAAGATTATATGTTCTCGGGTTTATTTTATTTTATTTTATTTTATTTTATTTTATTTTATTTTATTTTATTTTATTTTATTTTATTTTGAGAGGGGGGGGTCTCACTAAATTGCTAGACTGACTTCAAACTCTCCATTCTCCCTCCTCAGACTCCTAAGTAGCTGGCATTATAGGCTTGTGCTACCAGTATGGTTTGTTCTAAGGTTTTCATTTTTGTTTTTCAGTACTAAAGTGTGAACCCAGAGGCTCTCTACCACCTAGCTAAATCCCCATCCTTTTCTTCTTCTTTTTCTTTTCTTTTCTTTTTTTTTTTTTTTTTTTTTTTTTTTTTGTGGTGCTGGGGATTAACCCAGGACCTGACACATGCTAGGCAAGTGTTGTACCTTTGGGATCCATCCCTGACCCTCTCCATCCTTCATATTTTTTATTTTGAGACAGTGTTTCACTAAGTTGCCCATGCCCATGCCTTTACCTGAGCATTCACCTGCCTTAGACTCTGGAATAGCTGGAATTATAAGCATGTGCCCCACACCTGGCTTTGAATTTTTACTCAAGAAATTTTGCATTTTTTCAAATAAACTCATACTTCTTTTCTTCCATTTAAAATGTTCTTTATATTTAGAGAGAACTGAGGAAACTCAGTGCCTGATATTTTTTTCACTTAATTCTTTAGAGTATGTGTGGTTATAAAAGTAGATAAATGAATAGGCTTTTATTTTTAATTTTTTTATATTTAGTTTTGAATTACATTTTTTGATGGACCTGTATTTGATTTATTGATTTATATGCAGTGCTGAGAATTGAACCCTGTGCCTCACACATGCTAGTCAAGCACTTTACCACCAAACTCCAGCCCATGAACAGGCTTTTATTTTAAGTTGGCATTAGGTCAGACATATTTAAGCTCTTATTGTTGAGTGGAATAAAAATTAAGTATTCTGTTGAAACTGGATCAGACTTATTCCAAATGGTTGAAATAATAGTGATTATAAACCAGCAAATATAAAACAACTAATTATCTAATTGATTATACAACCCAAGGAAAGTATATTTGTTATAGAGAAAAGTAAGTAACAAAATTAAGTATTGTTAGATTTGTTAATGACCAAAGATAATACATGTGCTTCTATGTTTAGATTTTTCCACTAACATTTTAATAAACACTGTTTGAGAACATGAGCGATGTCAAAAAGTCTTTTCTTTTCTTTTCTTTTTTTTTATAAACTGGGAATTGAATCTAGGAACATTTTTACCACTCACTGACTTACATTCCCAGCCCTTTTTATTTTTTTATTTCTTTGTGTTGAGATGAGGTCTTACTAAGTTGCTGAGGGCCTTGCTAAATTGCTAAGGCTGGCCTCAAACTTGTGATTCTCTTGCCTCAACCTCCTGAGTCCCTGAGATGACAGGACTGTACCACCACACATGGCTGCAGTGTCAAAAAGAATTTTACAGTGAAACTTATATACCTGTCACCGAAATTTTGATCTTAATGTATGTTGTATTGATTTATCATGTCTATCCCAGTAAATATCCAACTAACCATAATGTGTTTTGATGGATTTCAAAGTAATTTGCAGACATCAATATGTTTTTCCCCTAAATGCTTCAACATATTCATGCCTTTGGTTAGAGTTCAGAAACACAGAATTTTTGGTTTTACATTTTCTTCCCCTGAAGATTCTAAATAGTTAGTAGTTTAAAAATTTGAATATTAAGTTGTAGGGAAATTAACTTTATATGAAATTGGTTGTAACAAAGTTTGAGTGAGCATCTGTAGTGTACTTTCACTTTTTTTCCCTTTTTGGTGTTGCATTAATGGACCTTTCAGAAATCAGTTTATTTTTTAATAGGTTCTCTACCTTGGTTTTACATCTAATATTTTTAAGTTTAAAACTCGTATTTTTCAAAGCTCTGGGTTTTTTTTAACTTTATTTATTTATTTGCAGTGCTGAGGATCACACCCAGTGCTTCACACATGCTAGGCAAGTGTTCTATCACTGAGCCACAACCCTAGCCCTCAAAGCTCTGTTTTAAGTTATCTCAGGTTAACTTTACTGCTGCTTTTCTTCATTTTCCCATATTTTGAATTTGTATTAAATGATTGGTAACTATTTCTGATATTGCTTTTCTAAACTGAATTCACCAGCACATATAAAAATTAATATTATTTAACATCTCACATACGTAAGTTATAAATAAGTTTTAATTCTAGGACATTGTTAGCCTTATACAAAGTTTGATTTTTCAAATGTGGGTCATCTTAAATATGCATTCACTAGAGACAAGAGTTGTGAGTATTATGCGTCCTCTGTGATAGCATAGATTTCTAGTATACTTTAAGATTGAAAATGTTGCCCTTGAGATCATTTTTAAAAATGAGTTGTTTCCTTATGTCTTTAAGTTTTCATATTGCCACACATTTTTCATTCATCTTGATAAGGTATATGTAGGAATTTAATTTAAATTTTTATTTAGACATCTGGAGAGAAGTTTGTGAAATTTACAAGCTAATGGTACATATGTGCATTACTGTAGAGTAAAAAATCATTTTATTTTTGCTTCTTTCAAAATTATGTTTTGTAGTACTTAACATTTATCATTTTGATATTTAGTTCAAAGAAATATGCTGCATGCATTGAGCATTTTTCTTTTAAGTTTTTTTTCCCTGATGTGCTATTTCACATATCACAGGACTTATTTTTTGAACATTTGAGCAAAAGAAACAGATGAAACCTCATACAAAACCCTCCAAAATATGAAAATATGGGGTTTATTTGTGCTAATATTCTTCTTTTGGAAACATATATATTAAAGGTAAGGTCAATTTTTTGATTTAAATCATGTAGTACATAAAAAATGTATTATCCATGATTAAACTTTGCAAGACATTGTTCTTAAAAAAAAAAAAATTTAACTTGTGGAATAAAAACTATCTGAAAGTGCCAAAAAGACTAAAATTAATTATTCCCAAGTTTTCTCAAATATCTCGGGAATATAATCTTTTAAAGTCGCTCTATATAAAAATTTGACTGGTTTAAAACTTTGATATTATAATTTTCTAGGACCTTATGGTTGGTGATGAGGCAAGTGAATTACGATCAATGTTAGAAGTTAACTATCCTATGGAAAATGGCATTGTACGAAATTGGGATGACATGAAACATCTATGGGATTATACCTTTGGACCAGAGAAACTTAACATAGATACCAGAAATTGCAAAATCTTACTCACAGAACCTCCTATGAATCCAACCAAAAACAGAGAGAAGATTGTAGAGGTAAGTTTTTAGATGAGATATGCATATGTATGTCTTGGTGATATTATGTTAAATCAAAAATTCTTTTTTCTTAACCAGAGTTCCTGTAGATAAAGGGAATAAATATATCCTTATATTGTATTTTCTATAGTTTGAGCTTTCCTAATCTGAAATGGAAAACTTTTTCTAAAACATTTTTTAGCTGTCAATGGATATTTGTTTGTTTGTTTGTTTGTTTGTTTATTTATATGTGATGCTGAGAATCGAACACATGCTAGGCAAGTACTCCACCACTGAGCCACAACCCCAGCATATCTAAAAGATTTTGAGCATGGCATGTGTAAGAAGTTTTGGATTATGCAGCATTTCAGATTTTGGATTTTTGCATTAGGATGCTCAACTGGTAAAGTCTGTGAATATTCCAAAATCTGAAACACTTCTGGTTCCAAGCATTTTAGATAAGGGATACTTAACCTGTATATGCTAGTCTTTATTACTCTAAGTGGGGTATATTAATTAACAAAATCCTGATGATGTGAAGTTTATATTTTAGCAGGGGAAAAGAGGCCAAAAATTTTTTCTTTTTTTCTTTTTTTAAGGAAATAATTGATGGCTAAAGGAGAAAATACATAGTTAAGGAGCATGGGCAATTGCAATTATAGATAGGTTGTGGTAATAGGCCTCCATGTGAAAGTGATGTTTAAACAAAGACTGGATAAGGAAGTTAGCCTGGGTATATGAGGAAAGAGCCTTCCAGGCAACAAGGCATAGCCAGTGTAAAGGTCTTAAAGTTGGAACAGTTTGGCATATTAGAGGATCAGCCAGGGAGTTAGTATGATTAGGTGGTTGATGGAAGAACAGAAAGAGACAACATTGGATAAGTAACATTATTGCCTTGTTGACTCAAATAGGGAATTAGACTTTTGCTCTGAGTGAAATGAGGGAATTACAAGGAAGAGATGCTCAGATTCAGATTATTTTTTGGGCTGCTGTGTTGTGAGTACACCATATGGAGGCAAAGGTGGAAGAGAGACCAGTTTGGAGACTTTTTCAATTATTTAAGCAAAAGATAATGATGGTTAGGATCAGGGAAAGTAATAGAAGTGAGAAGTGATCAAATTATGTAAGGGCAAAGCGTTTTCTGATGCTTAAGATGTGGGTAATAGAGGGAGTAGTCAGGAAGGTTTTGGCTTGAGTAATTGGAGGACATAGTTACCATCAGCTAAGGTGGAAGGGAAAAACTGAGAAAAGTAGAACAGGATTTAAGGCAAATGATCAGGAGTTCAGTTTCAATATGTTAAGTTTGAGGTTCTCATTAGACATTAGAGCAGAAATATCAAAGATGTAGTTGTAGGTGTAAGATCAAGTTTAGGAGATAAGTCTGGAGTGTGAGATATAATTAAACTTGAGAGTCTTGAGCATCATACTCTTCCCCAAAGTGAGATAGACAGTGGTGCAAAAGGCTCAGAACCAGAGAGATAGGAGGGTGGCGCACGCCTCTGTAATCCCAGCACTTGGGAGGCTGAGTCAGGAGGATCGCGAGTTCAAAGCCAGCCTCAGCAACTTAGCGAGGCCCTAAGCAACTCAGTGAGACCCTGTCTCTGAATAAAATACAAAATAGGGCTGGGGATGTGGCTCAGTGGTTGAGTGCCCCTGAGTTCAATCCCCAGTACCAAAAAAAAGAAAAAAAGAAAAAAAAAGAAAAGAAAACAGAGAGGAGAATCCAGCTAGGAACTGAAAAGGCTAGTGAGGTAAGCAGAGAGGAAAGAAAGCAAGAGAGCTACATTTCTAATAATTTAGATAAGTAATTTTTTAAGTTTCTCTTTCATTTTGTTATATATGATGTAGAAAAATTTGATAACTTTCTACATCTTAGTAGCTTGCTAATTGCTATGCAATGTAAATGAACCATTTTTTGAAGTAATTTATTTTACTCTGAATATGTTTAGGTGTTGAAGGAAATTTTGGAAAAAGGTTTAGAAGAAATTCCTGTTAGATGATATTTTATTTTTTTAGACAATATTTTAGAAGTCTGAATGAATACTCAAGTGTTTTTTTTGGATGGACAGGCTCAAGTGGTCCTCCTGCTGGCAGCCTCCTGGGTAGCTGGAGACTAGGTATTCAATACTGTATCAGGCTAAAACTTAATTTTTGTATAAGTTTTGAATACTTTTTTTTGTGTGTGGTAGTGTTAGGGATTGAACCCAGGCAAGTATTGTACCACTGAGCCACATCCTCAGCTCACAAGTACTTGAATAGTCTTACAAATATAAATAAATTTTAACAGACTTTGAAGTTGTGCATTTATATATATATATATACACATATATATATATATGTAATCACTCTTCTATTTTCCTGTGGAGGGAAGTTTATTCAAAGGATGATGGAATAGAATACTAGTCAGAATGTCTAGTTGTTTAGTTGATGAATTTATGTTTCAGAGTTGTAAAATTTAAGTTCTATATAATTCTCATTATGATCCACTGTAAAATTTCTAAGTTTCTAGATATTCATAGTAACAGTTGACCCTATGAGTCAAGGAGTGCCCACTAGAGATTACCAAAAGAAATGCAGGATGTTCCCACCTGACCTGGGCTGTAGAGAATGGGTGTGACTAGAGAGGGAGGGGAGTTACAGTCTTGGTTCAAGATGGGACTGCCTGTACCACAACTAAAGCAGTTTCTTCACCTGCCACCTTGTTAAAGCAGTTCATAAAAGTCTTCACTTTCTCATTTTATTTCATGTTGTGTGCGTGTGTGTGTGTGTGTATGTGTGTTTTGCAGGAATTGGTTGGACCAAGGGCCCCCTTGCATTGCTAGGGAAGCACTCTACTACTAAACTATATCCCCGGCCCTACTACTTTGCTTTTAATGGCAAGGGTTGAAGTTCAAGAAGCTTTCTTTCACACTAATTAGCTATTAACTGTAATACACTCAGAAATCTTTGTTTTGTAGCACTTAAAAATGCTTGGAGATTTAGTATGTATCCAAAAGTCTATCATCAGCATTTGAGCTCTGTGACAGCAGGAGTTTATAGAGGTGGGAGAAACTGATTAGAATGGAAGACTCTTCAGGTCTCTTTGATTCTATTTTGGTCAACTGATCTTCTCTATGAGCATGAAGAAAGCATATAAATATGTATTGTGCATCTTTATAAATACCACTTTTTTTCCCCTATATTTTCAGGTAATGTTTGAAACTTACCAGTTTTCTGGTGTGTATGTAGCCATCCAGGCAGTTCTGACTTTGTATGCTCAAGGTAGGTGATACTTAACTGTTAGAAAAATGAATTCACCATTAATTTTAGGCCAGAGAGATTTAAGTTACAAATCCTAGAAAATCACATTATTTATATATCCACACTTCGAAATATTTTCACAATTTCTGTATTTCTCAAGTAAAATATCGTACACTTTTATTTGCTTTACTACACAGGAGGATTTAAGATAAAAAGAGACATCAATTTTTGATGAAGCAGGGGCAGTGCTAGGGATAGAATCCAAGGCCTTAAGCTTGCTAGAGAAGTTCTCTGTCACTGAGCTACATCCCCAACCCAAGACCAGTTTTTAAAAAAGGATGTTCCCTCTTAGGCTATTTTAATTTTTTATGCAGTAGAAAATAAAGTGGAATTTGTCTTCACAATTGGCTTGAGATTAAAAATACAGATACACACACACATACACATATATCTAATAGGTTAGCCTAAAATCACACTCGTCAAGATATATAACAGGTTGAATAAAAGGGAAAAGGTAGGCATTTGGGAGTGCATTCCTCTTATTTTGAGGATTTAATGAAAGAGACTGATGGCAGACACTGAACTTTGACTTGGTGACCCTAGAAAGGAAAGCAGGGGAGAGAACAAACAGATACCAGGCTAGTATTAGGGCTTCTAGTAAGAGAAACACTGGATCCAGTTGGACCCTGAAAGTACCAGGCAGCCTCTGGAACAAAGGGAGTTTTATTCATGTGAAAGGGCTGTTTGCAAGGTGGGGCTAAGGTTTAAGAATGTTAGTTGATTTTAGGTACCTTTCGGAGGTGTGCTTTTTCTTTTCCTATGAGAGCACATTAACTCTGAGGAAGGCAGTCTTGACAGGTTTTCATATTAATGCCACATTCTGTATAAACATCTCTGTCTTGTGATAAGGATGAGCTAGCTGTTAAGAGAACACATAGGTGGGAAATGGAAGAGAGCACAAACATGGCAAGTTACAACTTAAGGGCCCAATCCTTAAATAGTTTTTAAACTATTTTGTTGTCAGAGTCAAGGCAAAAGTGTTTGGGCCCTAATGATGCACCTGGTCTCTGAAGCTGATAAGATTGTTTGAAGCTTTTGTTAGCTAACAAATTATGAATTAAGGTAGAAGAGCAGAGAAAAAACATTATACTTTTAATGACTGTCAGGCCATGAGTTAAGGCCCAGGAGTGCATTTGCCCTTCGTCCCTGTGGTGTTCTGTCTCAGACCTACTACGTTCTCTTGGTATTGCCATACCTTCCTTCTTGTCTATTTAGAATCAGATTTTGGCCATGTGGGGAGCGCCCTTTATATTTTGATGGCCTTATAAGTTCAACAAGAGCTATTGAGAATTTACAAGGCTATCAAATATGTGCTAACAAGTCTTTTAGGCATCTGAAGTAAAAGATGCCCTCAAGGAACTTATGGGGAGAACAAAAATTCAGAAATATAATTTTGATTTAGCCTATCCAAGAGGCTTTCTGAAGAAGGTAGTACCTGAGCTAAGTTTCAAGTCTTAGAAGTGCGTGCATGCCATAGTTATAAGAATTGATTTATTATTTTGCTCGGGTTGGTTCTTCTATAATTTTATGATGGTGCATCTGATTTTACTCATGGGTTAGTAAAAACATGGAAAAATACATTTTGGGTTTTAAAAATACCTTTCGTGGGCTGTGGATATAGCTCAGTATAGAGTGCTTTCCTCATAAGCCCAAGGCCCTGGGTTCAATCCCTAGCACCGCTAAAAAAAAAAAAAAAAAATTGTACTGCATATAGATACATAAAAAATATTTGGGGGTTAAACTTTTAAAGAAGCTTTATTAACTAAATGTAGTGTGTGTGTTGCACTGTTTGGTACAGAGGGTATAGCAGAGAAAGTGGCATGGTCTCTGTCCTTAGGGTGATTTTAGTCCAGCGTTGAGAAATTTTTCCTTTGAAGGAGGAGTCAAAAAATTACTTATTATTTAGTAAGGGAGGGAGTACTTGTCTGCAACTAGGTAATTTTATGTCATTTCTTAACAGTAACTTTTAGGCCAGGCACAGTGGTGCACACCTGTAATCCCAGCCACTCAGGAGGCTGAGGCAGGAAGATTGTAAATTCAAGGCCAGCAACAGCAACCTAGTGAGGTCCTAAGCAACTTTGGGAGACCATGTCTCAAAATGAAAAATAAAAAGGCCTGTGGGTGTAGCTCAGTGATTGAGCACCCTTGGGTTTAATCCCCAGTACCACAAGAAAAAAATAAAAATCATATCAACTTAAAAATGGAGGTAGTTTAATAAATTTATTAAAAAACAATTAGATACTATAGCACATGCAAATTAATTAATTAATTAATTTATTTATTTATTTATTTATTTATTTATGAATGAATGAACCAGGGATTGAACTCAGGGATACTCGGCCACTGAGCCACATCCCCAGCCCTATTTTGTATTTTATTTAGAGACAGGGTCTCACTGAGTTGCTTAGGGCCTCGCTAAGTTGGTGAGGCTGGCTTTGAACTCGTGATCCTCCTGACTCAGCCTCCCAAGTCGCTTGGATTACAGGCGTGCGCCACCACGCCTGGCTGCAAATTTATACTAATAAGAAAGAGGGAGAAGCCTGGCATGGTGGCACACACCTGTAATCCCAGGGGCTTGGGAGGCTGAGACAGGAGGATGGTGAGTTCAAAGCCAACCTCAGCAATGGCGAGTCACTAAGCAACTCAGTGAGACCCTGTCTCTAAATAAATACAAGATAGGGCTGGGGATGTGGCTTAGTAGTTGAGTGCCCCCGAGTTCAATCCCTGGTACTCCTCCCGGCCCCCTCCCCCCAAAAAAAAAAGAAAGGGAGAGAACCTATTCAGGGATGAGCAAATAATAAAATAATAGTAAAGTTATAAATACATATTTAGGTTAAATTTTTTTCTATAATTGAAATAATGCTTTAGGTAGCCAAGCTTAATTGTTCTCAGATTTCTAGCCATCCAGTATTAGTAGACATTTTCTAAAATAACACAGTTTTAAATATACTATGTCCAAAAAACAATAATTGCATGATTTCGACAGATTGATGGATCAGCTTGTTATTTTGTTCAATATTCATGATTTTCACAGTGATTTTTATAAAAGTTGTCTCTGATACTTTAGAAAAGTTTACTTTTAGGAGAGTCAATGATCAACATTAAGTTGGAGCCAGGCGCAGTCATACCAATAGTCCCAGCAACTAAGGAGGCTGTGCAAGAGGATTGCAAGTTCAAGGCCAGTCTTAGCAACTTAGCCAGGCCCTAAGCAAGTAGTGAGACCCTATCTCACAAGTAGAAGGTACAGGGACTGAAAGAAAGAAAAACAGAAATATAAAAAATAAATAACATAAAGGGGACAGGGATGTGACTCAGTGATAAAGTACTTCTGGGTTCAATCCCCAGTACATTAAAAAGAGAAAAAAAAGAAGGTTAAATTGTAAAGAACAATAAAGAGTTGTACTGAGCTTTAATAATTTACTATGTTTTTTAGTCCTAGATCTCAGGAATTGTTTCTTCCCATTTCCTTGGGGAGGGACTTGATTATGCTAAAAGTCTCACAAGAGAGAACATTGACTTTAATATCTATGTATTAGAAACAAATTGCAAAATAAGTAAATAATAAAGAAATAATGTCTTCTACTAGACCTTTCTTGTTTGGTTAATTTTCTCATTTGACTTCTGCACTATATTTGAAACTTGTCATCTCTGATTTTTCTGACTTTGCTTTTTCTTGTGCAGGTTTATTGACTGGTGTAGTGGTGGATTCTGGAGATGGTGTAACTCACATTTGCCCAGTGTATGAAGGTTTTTCTCTCCCTCATCTTACCAGGAGACTGGATATTGCTGGGAGGGATATTACCAGATATCTTATCAAGGTAAGTGAAAGGAAAATACCATAGAAACTAGTTTTTATATTTTGTTTGCTAATTTAACATAAGATTCAGTGTATAAGGATTCTAGCAAATCTCCATCAGAGAATTTACCCAGTTATCCCATTATTTATGTAAAAATACATAAAAGAGTTCCATACATGATCTCTGGTATACTGATAATACATTATTTGCTGCTATTGAGAAATGCACTAACTATGCATTAATATAGGTTGCACAAGTCTTTACCTTGATGACATTGGGTTCCCTTAGTCTCATTTATAGTAGTCCTCTTCTTGTAGGGAGATTAAATTAAGGAAAATTTCAATACTCATTCTAGGCCCAAATTCTGATGTAACAAGCAGTGTTTCTATGAGTCTTACTTTGAATATAAACACAAAGATCAGTTTCAAAAAGAAACTGGACTTCACAAAGTCCAGTGGTATTTATGATGCCTATTATGTTATTTTCTCTAGGTACTTTGCTTGTAAAATATTTCCTAGCCAGGCATGATGGCACATGTCTCTAACCCCAGCAACTCGGGAGGCTGAGGCAGGATAATCATGAGTTCAAACTCAGCCTCAGCAACTTAGTAAGGCCCTAAGCAACTCAGTGAGATCCTATCTCTAATAAAATATAAAAAAGGACTGGGGATGTGGCTCAGTGGTTAAGCCCCCCTGGGTTCAACCCCTGGTACCAAAAAACAAACAAACAAAAATATTTCCTGTCACTTAGGAAATAAAGAGCTAGGTTCACTGGCATGTTTGTAGTCTTACCTGCTTGGGCTGAGTCAGGAGGATCACTTGCACTCAGGAGTTCAAAGCCAGCCTGGGCAACATAACCAGACCCCATCTCTAAAAAGACAGTGAGGGAGGAAGAAGTATAGCCTAGAGATTTTATTTTCAAGTATCCCAACAACAATTTTTATTCACTAGTTTAACAAGTTCTGTTGCCCTGCCAATAGCACCAGACATGGTACTGAAAGTTAGAGATAAAACTTTCTAAGACCTCAGGGTATTTTATAAAGATGGCATTGATAGAATGAGCAAATTATAGGCTTCAGTAGCATACTACTAATATAACATTTATTCATTAATGTTTTGTCTTATCTTTTTTTTTTTTTTTTTTTTTTGTGGTGCTGGGGATTGAACCCAGGGCCTTGTGCATGCAAGGCAAGTACTCTACCAACTAAGCTGTCTCCCCAGTTTTGATTTTGGTTTTGATTTTGATTGTTCATCAGCACTAAACATTAGTACACAGACAGTACTCTTTTTTAAAACTTTTTTTTTCTACTTTGTTTTACCAAATTATTATTCAGGAACTATTCATTTTTTTACTCTATGTGAAACTGAAATATAAATCCTCTTAAGGCAGATAAAATTCCCACTTCTGAAATATTCAGGAGGAGCCAAGGATACACTGCCTTTGTATTTGCTATTGATGTGGCGTTTTTGTTTTTGTGTTTTAGATGTTGTTGGGCCTTTATTTTATTCATTTATTTATATGTGATGCTGAGAATCGAACCCAGTGCCTCACTGTGCTAGGAGAGTGCTCTACCACTGAGCCACAGCCCCAGCCCTGATGTGGTGTTTTATGAACATTAAAAACTAATGCAGCCGGGCGCGGTGGCGCACACTTGTAATCCCAGCGACTTGGGAGGCTGAGGCAGGAGGATCGTGAGTTCAAAGCCAGCCTCAGCAACTTAGGCCCTAAGCAACTCAGTGAGACCCTGTCTCTAAATAAAATATAAAATTGGGTTGGGGATGTAACTCAGTGGCTGAGTGTCCCTGAGTTTAATCCCCCTTTCCAAAAAAAAAAAAAAAAAAACTAATACAGAGTAGAACTCATTCAGGTCTGTTATGAACTTTCTTCTTTTTTTTGTACCAGCTGCTTCTGTTGAGAGGATACGCCTTCAACCATTCTGCTGATTTTGAAACGGTTCGCATGATTAAAGAAAAACTGTGTTATGTGGGATACAATATTGAGCAGGAGCAGAAACTGGCCTTAGAAACCACAGTATTAGTTGAATCTTATACAGTAAGTATATCCAGTGTATAATTCAGATGCAGTTTAAAAATGGACGGGCATAGTTACTTGGGTAACAGTTTAAGGAGGTTTTCTCCATCAGTTTTTTATCTTGTTTTTGCAATGCTGGGGTTTAAGCTAGGTTTTTGTGCCTGCCAGACAAGCACTGTACCCCTTATTATATCCCCCACCCAAAATAGTTATTTTTACAGTAATTATAAATATTTTTTTTGTCATGATACTGATCCAAATACACAATAAAATCCACTTTATAACTTAATGATCTCCAAATTTGCCCTAGAGATTCTTTCCTGAAGCCTTCTCTGACAGTTTTTTTAGATTTCTAATTTGCTGATTACCTGAATTGTTTGGAAAAAAGGTGGCACAAGGCAAATGATGAGAGAACTAAAAATGTAAATCTTCCCCTTTTTATTTTTCAAACAATTTGAGGTAGGTTACAAAATATATACAAGTGTAAAAACAGTAAACTGATGGATAAATAAAAAGAGGGGTGACAATTACAAGTTAGGGTGATTTCTTTGCACGTATCTATAAACAATTTCAGCAGTCACTGTTAAGGAATATGTTTTGTGTTTCATTGTCATATTTGAAATATAAAATTATAAATATAATTAGGACATTATACATACAATTACAGTATAATTATAAACTTATTTTTTACTTATTAATATGTATATTATTAAAAATATGATTGCAAAGCAAATTCTGATGTCTCATAGAAATGCGTCTAATCCCAGCATATATGAGCATGCTTGTTGCTTAAGTTAATCCAGTAAGTTGTCAGGTATGGTATAAGAGTTTCTATTTCACGTTTCTGATTTAATTAAATGTAAATATAAACATGATGTGACTTAAGAGTTTTCTGCACAGGTCATGTTATTATATGGGATCTATTATTTAAATCGTATTGATTTAAACTAAAATTATATTTGTCAGTTTATAAAAAAAAAATTATATCCTGATAGAATATAACAAAATAGCCTATAAAGAGTAGTCTAGATCAGTGTTCACTTTTTTGATGGTGAACATTTTTTGATTAAATTATTTAACAGAAGTAGTACACATAAAGTACTGAGATAGCAAAATAAATAGTATCCAAGCTGGGCATGGTGTTGCTTTACCTTTTTAGGAGGCTGAGGCAAGTGGTTCACAAGTTTGAGGCCAGCCTAGGCAGTTTGGTGAGACCGTGTCTCAAAATAAAAAATATAAAAAGGGCTGGGGATGTAGCTTAGAGATAGAGTGCCCCTGGGTTCAATCGTCAGTACCTCCCCCACAACACAAAATAGTATAGTAGTAGTAGTGGTAGTAGTAGTTGTTTCACGGGGTAGTTATTTGGTGAAAGAAAATTACTAAAAGTGTTTATTGTGAGCCAGACATGGTGGCACATCCCTGTAATCCCAGTGACTCAAGACTCAGACAGGAGGATCACAAGTTTGAGGCCATCCTCAGGAACTTAGTAAAGCCCTAAGCAGATTAGTAAGACCCTGACTCAAAATAAAATATTTTTTTAAAAGGGGGGTAGGGATGGACTCAGTGGTTAAGCACCTCTGGGTTCAATCCCCCACACCAAAAAAAATAAAAAAAATAAATAAAAAATTTTAAGTTTATTCTGTTATTCTAGTTTTTTTTTTTTGTTTTTTTGTTTTGTTTTTTGAACTGGGGGCTTGAACTCGAGCCACATCCCCAGTCCTATTTTGTATTTTATTTAGAGACAGGGTCTCACTGAGTTGCTTAGCACCTTGCCTGTGCTGAGGCTGGCTTTGAATCTGCGTTCTTCCTGCCTCAGCCTCCCAGGCTGCTGGGATTACAGGCGTGCACCACCACACCTGGCTATTCTGTTATTCTACATGGGGAAAATATGAAATCACAAATGTATTGAAATTTTAAACAATCAGTATTAACATAGACCAGCAGTGAGGATACCATAGTTATTAATGCTTTGCTGCACACAGATGGAAAGTCATGCACATATGCACTGATGCGTTCTCCAAGAAATTCCCAATATTCGGGGACATGGAATACCTCTTTTTTTTGTATCAGGGATTGAACCCACGGGTGCTTAACCACTGAACCACATCCCCAGCACATTTCTAAATTTTTATTTTGAGACAGGATCTCACTAAGTTGCTTAGGGCCTTCCTAAGTTACTGAGGCTGGCTTTGAACTTGTGATCCTCCTGCCTCAGCCTCCTGAGACATTGGGATTACAGGCATGCACCATTTTGCCCAGCTATGACATACATTTTTAAATGCAAAATAGAGCATAATAGTAAGAATCTAAAGACATTTAATTTTACCTTTTTTCCCAAAAAAGTAGAAAAAATTAATTGCTTTTAATGATTTTAGTTACAGAAGATACTAATGTTTCTGGAGAATACAAGTACTAATGTATTTAAAAGTACTAATGTTCTGGAGAATACTGGGGAATTTTAATATTTGGCTGAGACTAGTACCTGGATACTCTTTGTTTCTAGCTCCCAGATGGACGCATTATTAAAGTTGGGGGAGAGAGATTTGAAGCACCAGAAGCTTTATTTCAGCCTCA
Organism: Glaucomys volans; assembly: GCA_020662805.1. Lineage (NCBI taxonomy): Eukaryota > Metazoa > Chordata > Mammalia > Rodentia > Sciuridae > Glaucomys > Glaucomys volans. The sequence continues at coordinate 196,277 of JAJEJO010001542.1, forward strand.
CTTGATCAATGTTGAAGGAGTTGGTGTTGCTGAATTGCTATTTAACACAATCCAGGCGGCTGACATTGATACCAGGTACATTAGAAATGATGTTTTACAAGTTATTTATCAGAATTGGATGGAATATCAGTAGTTAGAATGAACAAGTTGTCTATTTTCTCATTCATGTTTTTAAACAAATTTTTGATAGGACAGTACTGGATGTTGAACAACATATATTACATGATTGTGTCTTAGAAGCCAGTTTCTTTTTTCCATACCTTTTATTGGTGCTTTATAATTACAAATAATGGTAAGATTTATTCTTACCCATTCACACATGCATATGATGTAAACACTACCATTTGGGCAATATTGTTCCCCAGTATTTCCCCCTTCTCTCCCTCCCTCCCTTTTCTCTACCTACTTATCTCCCTTCGAATATCATGAGATTTCTCCCCTTGTTTTCCTTTTTCCTTTCTAACTTCCATGTAAGAGAAAACATACCATTCTTGACTTTCAGAAACCACTTTGTGCTTATTTTGAAGTAATTTCATACCTATAGAAAACTCATCTGTTTTCACTGTTTTAGTAATTTAAGTGTTCTATGTGTTTGCTTTATCATTGTCTGTTTTTTCCCAAAAGCATTTGAGAGTAGGTCGAATTCATCAGTTCTCTTTACCAGTTTGTTTTCTAAGAAAAGAAAGAACTCTTATAAAGTCACAGGGTAGTTATCACATTTATAAGAATTAATTAATTAATTTATTAGTACTGGAGATTGAACTGAGGACCTCATACACTGATCTCCAGCCCTTCTTTTAAATTTTGAGACAGAATCTTGGTAAGTTGCCAAGGCTGGCCTCAAACTTGCAATCCTCCTGCCGCAGCCTCCCAAGCCACTGGGATTACATGTGTGTGCCACCGGGCCCGGCTCTCAGTCTGCCGTTTATCTTGTACAGTTGTTCAGTCATTCATGGCATTGACATTTTTGCAGACTGTGGGCCAGTTATTGTTGAGGATTTCTCTTAATTTGTCTGTTTTCTCATAGTTAGATTTAAGGTATGCATTTTTGTCTATAATACTATATAAATGATGTGTCCTTCTTAGGATATTATATCCAGATGTGATAGCTATTTATTATTCATGTTTGTGTTAACCTCTTAATGAAGTTTACTGTTTTCTCCACTATATAAGTTTTGCTGTTTTTGCTTTCATCATTAATAAATAATTTGTGGAAAAATACATTGAGGCTATGTAAGTGTTCTGTTCCTCATCATACTCTGTCATCCCTACCTCTGCTTTTGTTTTACATTGATGTTCCTTGCCTAAATCCATTTTTATTGTAATGATTGCAGAGGGTGGTTTTATATATGTAAATTTTTTTCAGTTGTTGATGGATCTTTATTTATTTATATGTGGTGCTGGGAATCAAACCCAGTGCCTCCACATGCTAGGCGTGTGCTCTCCCACTGAGCCACACCCCCAGCCCAGAGAGGTGATTTTTTAACTTCATAATTTTTTTCTATATTTATTGATACTCTAGCATAGGAATTATTTTCCTTCTCTATTTTATTCCATTCTATTTTTTGGTACCAGGGATTGAACTCAGGATTGCTTAGCCACAGAGCCACATCCCCAGCCTTTTTTTAATGTTACATTTGATACAGGGTCTTGCTTAGGGCCTTGCTAAAAATGGCTGAGATTGATTTTAAACTTGAAATCTCCCTTCCTCAGCTTCCCAAATTGCTGGGATTATAGACATGCACCACTATGCCCTGGCCCCATTATTTATTTATTTTTTGCTATGAACCTAGACTCATTATTTTTTACTCAGTGGGTTAGAATTTATTACTTAGAATTTATTGCTGTCTGTTGTGATGCTCACATTGTTCCTGTTTTGGCCAATAGGAGTCCCTTCCAAGCAGGCCTCTGTGTCCTTTGACATTCCCCCATCAGTTTTCATGTGTTTTGAATATATAGAACATTATCTACATTGTTACCTATACAAAAAAGTATACCTAAGAGTTGCTTTCCCTAGTCCTTCCCTCTTTTTTTTTAAGATGTTGATAGACCTTTATTTTACTCGTTTATTTATTTGTGGTGCTGAGAATTGAACCCAGTGCCTCACACGTGCTAGGCAAGTGCTCTACCACTGAGCCACAACCCCAGCCTCATTCTCCCTCTCTTGTAAGTGAATGATCTCATTAGTTTGTGGTTGCTCCTTTCTGTGTTTCTTATTGCTCTTCTCACACAAAAGGTAGCATACTTTAATTACTCTTTAATATTTTTCTTTTTTCACTTACCAGTATATTTTAAATAATGCTATATTATTTCATTGAGTTTGTCCTCATTCTTTTTCCAGTTGCATAGTACTTCATTATATTCTGGTTAATTCAGTGAAAACCTCCCCCTTGTTTGGGGGCAGGGGGAGTGGCACAGGGAATTGAACCCAGGGACACTTTACTATTGAATTATATCCCCAGCCCTTTTTGTTTGTTTGTTTTTGAGACAGGGTCTCATCAAATTGCCCAGGATGGCCTCAGACTTATAGTCATCATACCTCAGCCTCCCAAGTTGCTGAGATTTCAGGCATGTGTACCTGGCTCAATGAATCTTTTATTATTGGTTATTTAAGTAGATTCCAATATCGTGATGAGAAATAACACAGGTGTGTCCGTGTGTTTTTGTATTGTTGAATGTGTGTATTCTAGGAGAGGAACTGCTAGGTCAAAGGATAAATGCATTCTTTTTTAGTTTGAGGCTAGTCTTTGCAACTTAATGAGACCCTGTCTCAGATATAAAGGGTTAGGGATGTAGCAGTGGTAGAGCTCTTGTCTAGCATGTTTTAAGGTTCTGGGTTCAGTCCCAAATACTTCAAAAACAAATAAACTAGTCAGTGATTTTTTTTCAGGTATCCAATATATTGTTATTAAATAGAGTCATGTTGTACACTAGAACTCTTGAACTTAGTCCTCCTAAAGATTTATATCCTTTGATCAACATCTCCCTACTGCTCCCAGCCTGTGGTAACCAGTAACCACCATTCTGTTCTCTGCTTCTGTGAGTTAACTTTTTAAGATTCCACATTGAAATGAAATCATGTGGTATTTTTAGTCTGACTTATTTCACTTAACACAATCTCTTCTAGGTCCATCCAAGTTGCTACAAATGACCAAATTTCTCTTTGAAGGCTGAATAGTATTCCATTGCATATAATACTACATTTTTTTTTTTATCCATTTATCCATTGACAGACCCTTAGATTCATTCCCAATCTTGGCTATTGTAACTAATGTTGCAGCGAACATGGAAGTGCATCTGTCCCTCGTGCTCTTCAGCATACTGATTTTAAGTCCTTTGGTGTATATTCAGTAGTGGATTACTGAAGCAGATGTTCTACTGTTTAATTTTTTTGAGGGATCTCCATATCATTTTCCATAATGACTGTACTAATAGATGTTCCCACCAAGAGTACAGAGGTTCTCTTTTTTCCACATCTCCAAAAATTGTATTCCCTGTTTTTGTTGATAGCCATTCTAACAGATATGAGGTGGTAACATCATTGTGGTTTAATTTGCATTTCTTCTCATGTACCAGTTGTCCATTTGTATTTGTTCTTTTCAGAAATGACTATTCAGTTCCTTTGTCCATTTTTAAATCTGATATTTTGCTTTTGAATTGAGTTCCTCATATATTTTGGATATTAACCATTTATCAGATGTATGGTTTGCAAATATTTTCTGCTATTCAGTAACTTGGCTCTTTCCTCTGTTGTTTCCTTTGCTGTGCAGAAGCTCTCTTTTATGCAAATACATATATTTTTGTTAAGTATCGTCAAATTCTTCTCCCCCCAGGAACATACGAGTTTTGCCCACAGCCTTGTTCAAAGTTTTGTCAAGTTTATTACTTTCAAATCACTCTGATGAGTGAGAAATTTATATGTGTAGTTTTAATTTGTATTTCTCTCTCTCTTTCTTTCTCTTTCTTTCTCTTTCTCTTTCTCTTTTCTCTTTCTCTTTCTCTTTCTCTTTAATGTGGTATTGGGGATCAAACTTAGGGGCACTCCACCACCAGGCTACATTCCCAACTCTTTTTATTTTTATTTTGAGATAGGATTTCACCCAGTTGTGCCTCAACCTCCAGTCACAATAATTACGAGTGTGTGCCACCATGCCCTGTTCTGTACTAAGAGTGAAATAACAACTGGGCATGCTGGCATACACCTGTAATCCCAGAAGTTTTTGAGGCTGAGGTAGGAGATAAAATATTAAAAGGGGGCTAGTGGACTGGGGATCAGCTCAGTTGGTAGACTGCTTGCCTTGAAAGCACAGGCCCTGGGTTCAATCTCCAGCACCCAAAAGAAAGCGGGGGGGGGGGGGGGTTGCTGGTGATGTGGCTAAGTGCCCCTGGGTTTGATCCCTGGTGCCAAAAACAAACAAACAAACAAAAAACCATGAAGTTGCCAGGCAAGATAAGATGGTATCTTATCTTTGTAATCCCAGCAGTATCAGGAGTCTGAGGCAGGTAAATCACAAGTTTGCAGCCAACCTGGGCAATTTAGTGAAACCCTGTCTTAAAATAAAAAATTAAGGGTTGTGGATGTAATGATAAAGCAAGCAAGGGTTCAATCCTCAGTACACCAGTACCTTACCCCCAAATGTGAAGTTGCAACTGTGTGCACCTATAACCCCAACTACTTGACTACTTGGGAGACCAAGGCAGGAGGATCACAAGTTCAGAGCTCGTCTGGACAACTTAGCAAAAACACGGTTTCTAAATAAAATTTTAAAGGGGCTGAGGATGTAGTTCAGTGGTAGAGTGCTTGCCTATCACATACAATGTCTTGGGTTCAAGTCCCACTACTGTCTCACCCCCCTCAAAACAGAGTAAAGTTGAACTTATTTCTATATGTTTAAGGGCCACTTTTTTGCCATTTACCTCTACTGTGATGCTGGGGAAGGGGCCACTTTTTTTTTTTTTTTTTTTTTTTTTTTTTGGTACTGGGGATTGAACCCAGTGGCGCTCCACCACTGAAGCCACATCCCCAGCCCTATTTTGTATTTTATTTAGAGACAGGGTCTCACTGAGTTGCTTAGGGCCTCACTAAGTTGGTGAGGCTGGCTTTGAACTCGCGATCCTCCTGCCTCAGCCTCCCAGGTGCTGGGATTACAGGCGTGCGCCACCACGCCCGATTGCCACTTTTTGTATTTTGTGTATGTGCATGAATGGTCTGTTCATGTTTGGTAGAATTTTTGTCTTTTTTCTCAGTGTGTGTATTGTTGTTGTTCACTTGTTTTGTTTTTGTGGTGCTGGGTGTTGAACCCAGGACCTTGCACAGGCTTAGTACACTGAACTACATCCCCAGCCCTTACCTCAGTATTAAAAATTTAGTTAGCTCTGTGATACCAGTTGCAGGTATTTTTCTCACTATTTGCTATTGGTTTTTGCACTATTTGCTATGTGTTTTTGACCACGCAAAAATTCGTTTTTACTAGTTTTCAAAAGATTTATAATCTTATCTTTTATTGCACCCAGAGCTTGAGTTATAGAAAGGTCTCCCCTATACCCAAATCATAAAGAAATTGACCCAGAAGCATTTTTTAAAGCAAGTGTGTGTGTGTTTGTTTACTGAATTAAGTAACCACCAAATTAATTTTGGTAGGATGGCTGGGGAGAGGATAATAATGTAAATGAATAAAAATAGCAGTTGGCTTACAACAGGCTGTAAAGGAAGATGATAAATCTTATCTGGTCTTCATAATTACGACAGATTCTCATGGTAGTTATTTAGGCAGGTCTTTGTGTCCTTTGATTTAATGATCATTAACAACAGAGTTGTATTTAAGAGTGCATGCCTATTGGTGATGATTAAAGTTTTGGCGTTCTTGGTCTCAGCTTTCGGGGGGTTTTTTTGTTCTTTGTTTTTTTTTTTTGTGGTTCTGGGAATTGAACCCAGGGCCTTGTGCTTGCAAGGCAAGCACTCTACCAGCTGAGCTATATCCCCAGCCCATAAAGTTTTGGCATTCTTAAAGCACAGACATCAGATTTAGTACCCTTTCCACAGAGCTTGCATAGGAAAAGTGGCACAACTGACTTTGTTTTGTGTGTTCTGGATGCTGACATGTATGTACTATCACATGAAACTATTTTACCTGTGTGACTTATGCTGCCTTCACAATGCCTATTTCCACAATTAAATAGGAAATAGCTTTTCTCGAAGCTAGAGTTGCAGCAGCCTTAGCCATTTAGAGATTGGAAGCAGGTAAAAACAGAGAAAGCAGTTGGAATATGGCTAAAATGGAAGTGACCCAGCTTCCAAACTTTATTGTGAGAAGAGTTTCTCAGAATCTCACCAGGATTCTGTTACTTTTACTACATGAAGTTATTTTAGGTTTGATTTTCTGAAACCATAGCCAATAGCATATTTAAGAAAGAAAAAAGGGACTGCTAGGAGAAGCAGACACATCTATCTAGCCAAATAATAAAGACAGCTTTAAGGCAAAGGAACAAAAGGGAAAACCAAAAAGGCTAATGGAAAAATTGAAAAGTAGAATTTAATCAGAGTAGAGTATAGCTAATCATAGTAAACAAACACATCTGAATGGTTCCAGGGAAACACATAGCATAGTCCAAATACTGGAGGTTTATAATGTAAACCTTTGTCATTTATTACATATGTAAGGAAGTGTGTCATGTGCTTTTAGAAATATTTTCATCAAATTTTTAATATTTTATATGTAAGAGCTTGCATAGAAAAGCTATTTAATATTTTATATGTAAACAGCAGTTGCAGTAGCAAACCTTTAACCCTATGATTTATGTGTGGAATTTTGTTTAATTCCCCCAGCAACCTCCTGAGGCTGACATAAATTAACAGTAACTCTAGCACCAGGTGTGGTGGTGAGGCTGAGGCCCCAAAAGGATCACTTGAGCCCAGAAGTTCCAGGCCAGCCTGGGCAACATAGCAAGATTCTGTCCTTTAAAAAAAATTTTTAAGAAAATAAACTGACCTACTATTTTCCTAATCTGAAACCACAAACGAATACCTATTGTGTCTTCCTAGATCTGAATTCTATAAGCACATCGTACTTTCTGGAGGGTCTACTATGTATCCTGGTCTGCCATCAAGGTTGGAACGAGAACTTAAACAGCTTTATTTAGAACGAGTTTTAAAAGGAGATGTGGAAAAACTTTCTGTAAGTATTAACAATGCAGCAGTTAATGTTATTTTAAAACCCTGTAAAGAAGCTTGTGAATCTTTACAACCACCAGAGGGAGCAAGAAGTCTTCCTAAACAAATTCCTACTGCAATTAAGTACAGACTGGAAGAGATGGTATTGCCTGAAAGTAAATGATTCAAAGTAAATTCTGCCCAAGAATGGTGGTGCTGCCAGGTCACCACTGTATTTAGTGTATTAAGGCAACCAGGTCTAGGCCAAATATCCTAGTTCAACAAAAACGTCCTGGACTCCAAGGTGCCACTAAGTTCGTGGGGAGAACCTGATATACTATGGAATGATAAATGTCCCATTTGGGGTATTTTGTTGTTTTTGTTTTGAACTTTTTGAATATGTAAAAATAAAATTGGCCTTCAGCACTGTTCTTAGCCTATCACATAATTCTGATTTTAGATTATTTTCTATTTGTTATATGTCTTATCTCCTTTATCATGTGTCCAATTGTTTTGCATCCCTGTAGCTCTCGTTACCTTTTAGAACAGACTTTAACTGGTCATTGTTGATGTGTATAGTAGAAACATTTACACTAGGGTTAATTGATGATTCTTTGGCATATGCCTTCCCCTGCACCCCCCCCCAAAGGGGGGAAAAAACTCTATGGACTGTATGAAGTATACCATATATGTTATGTACTCAACTAAGAGTCATTTAATCTTGGGTTAATCTCTGAGCTTTGTCTCACTGTCTTTGGGCAACTGTTATAGACAATGAAATTATATGGAGTATTCTGTGTTTTGGAAACAATGTTACATCTTTCACAGGTGACTCAAATTATTGAAATTAAATTGAGTATGGACTTACGTATGTTAAACAAAAGACTAAAGGAGCCATGTTGTCTAAGTACTTTACTCATTTTTCTGATTTTATTGAAATACATATAATTTAAAATTCATCACATGGGATCATTTGTTTTTTCAGCAAACGTTTCTTGAACTCCATCTGGTGCCAAAAACTGTTTTAGGTTCTGGTACAAACAAAATAGTGGTAAACAAAATAAAATCTCTACTTTTAGTTTAAATAAAAAAATCAGTGCTATAATGAAAAATAAGGTTAAGAGCAAAAAAAATGATAGTGGAGAGGTGGTATGTTCCTTCATAAGTATGATCAGGAAAGACCTCTCTGATAAAGAGACTTTCATTAACGAGAGACCTGTATCAAGTGAGGGAGTGAACACATAACTTCCAGGGAGGGAAAAGTCTTCCAGGGAGGAATAGTGCAAAGTCTTGGGAGGGTTTTGAGCAGAGAAATGATAAGATCTGACTTATGTTTTAAAAGAATAAGTCTGGTGCAGTAAGTGGACTCTTAGGGAAGGAGGGAACAAAAGTGAATGGAGAGGCGTAGTTAGGAGGAGGGTGGAGATGTTAAGAGTTTTAAAATGGAGAAGGAGGTTGAAATGGTTTCTTGAAGACTGGAACAGAGAGTGGAGAAATGCGGCAGAATTGCCATGTAGCCATAAGGCCCATTTGAGGGGTGCAAAGGTGATGCATTTACATTTAAAGCCAGATGTTGAGTTTCTTTCCTATTCTACTCAGCTGCTTGAGGGTAGGTGCAAAGTTGAGAGATGAGAACCCAAGTTGGTGTTTGCCAAGTGAGTATAAGAGGAATAGAAAAAGAAAAGTCACCAAGAATCTCAGGATATGGAGAGAATATGTGCATGTGTGAACCAAGAATGAGAGGAAAGAACTTGGAGATCTGTAGATGTCTGCAGGAATCTGTAGATAACAGGACTTTGACAAGGAAAATTGATGGATGGAATAGTTGGATAGAATGAATTTCAGAGCAACTGTGGAGTTCAGGGAAGAGGGAGATGAAAAAAGCAATGAAGAACAAGAACTCCTGTTACCAGATCTCTAAGGTTAGGAAGGTAGTATGAGTGGGAGAACAGCAGCCAGTTGCAAAAGCTGCAGGGGAAGCAGTGTCTTCAGGGGCTATTTAGTTTCCTTTAGAGCAGAAGTGGGCACATTACAGCCCTTGTAAATTTTATTGGAGCACAGCTAGGCCCATTTATTTACAATAGTGTTAGGTCTTGTCCTATATTGTCTACGGCTGTCTTCTGGCTCCATATGGGTGTAGTTGCCATAAACCCGAAAACCCTCAAGTATTTACTGTCTGGGTTCTTTTTTTTTTTTTTAATGGTGCTGGGGACTGAACCCAGGGCCTTATGCTTGCAAGGCAAGCACTCTACCAACTGAGCTGTATCCCCAGCCTGTGTCTGGGTTCTTTACAAAGAAGTTTCCCAGTCCCTACCTAAGAGCAGAAAGTAACTAGAAAAAGAATTAGAACAATAGGTTGGTCTCAGAATTGACCAATGAGTAAATTGGTATTTTTCTGTGTCCTAGATTATTAAGTTCCTACATTTTTTGTGTGTGACATAAAGCCATAATGCAGAATGGCATAGTTACTTTTAAGACTTTTTTGCAGGACTTGTGACATTAAATAACTATGTCATTTTAAGGTTTCTCTTTCAAATATTGATTATACAAATTAGGATGTATCCTTTTTAGACAGTTGATAGTAAATACAGAGTATAAATCTTTTCTCAGTTGTCTTTTAGTTACTGCATTCATTTTCTCCAACATCCCATGGTTTGTTTTGACCATATTTGGCCTTGTTTATTTTAAGAACATTGCATTTGAATTTGAGACCATGGAAAGTGAGCTTTCCTTATAAGAAAAGAACTTCAGGACTGGGGGTGTAGCTGAGTGATAGAACCCTTATGTAGGGTATACAAGACCCTGGGTTCAATCCCTAGCACTGCAAAAAAAATAAAAAGAAAGTTTGGTTTAGTTTTACTCTGGTGTTGTCAACTAGATGCCTTCATTGTCCATCATCATGCCTCTGGTATTTTGACTCTTGATAAGGTGATTGGTTGTGTAATTTATCCTTCAAATCAGCGCACTTTTGAGAATGAAAAGGAGTACTGTTAAAAATGATTAGACAGGCTGGAGTTGTAGCTCAGTGGTAAAACGCTTGCCCAGCATCTGTGAGGCACTGGATTCAATTCCCAGCACTTCTTATAAATAAATAAATAAAATAAAGGTCCATCAACAACTAAAAAATATATTTTTAAAAAATGAGGAGACAACAGGTATGAATTGGGACTGTTCCAAGTACGTTAGAGTGGAACTCCAGAGAAATTACTAAGTGTATCTGTGCCTCAGATCCCAAATCCTGCTGTCATACTTACATTATAGGATGTTGTAAGATTCAACAAGTGAATATGTGAAAAGTCTTTTTCATGAAGTAGGTAGCACTATGCTTTTGTGACATTTTATTATCCTTACTTTCTCCTTCAGAAATTTAAGATCCGAATTGAAGACCCACCCCGCAGAAAGCACATGGTCTTCCTGGGTGGCGCAGTTCTAGCAGATATCATGAAAGACAAAGACAACTTTTGGATGACCCGACAGGAGTACCAAGAAAAGGGTGTCCGTGTGCTGGAAAAACTCGGTGTGACTGTTCGATAAACTGCAAGGCTTGTTCCAATCACACCCATAACGCTTTCTTTCTTCCTTTATTGCCAATCTTTGAACTCATTCAACTCCAGGACATGAAGAGGCCTCTCTGTGCCCTTTGACTGAAAAGGTCAAGTTTTATTCTGGTACCTTAGGGAAGATTTGTTGATTTCTTTTTTCATTTTCCTTCTCCTTTTCCCTTTTTTTTTTTCTTGTTAAAATGGGCAAAATCTGGCTGTTTAATACAACCACTTCCCTGCAAACACAACCAGGGGCAAAGGGTCCTCTCTGCTGCTTTGTTTCTTCTAAGTAGGCGTTTATATCACTCCTGTAGGCTTCCTATTTTCACTTTACTGCTCTAATGTTGCTAGTTTTAGTCTTTAGCACAGTAGGTGGTATGCCTTTATTAGCATAAGAAAAACTTTAACAGGAGCTTTTACATATTACTGGGGTGGGGGGTGGGGAGGGATGGGTGGGCAGCCCTGAACCCTTTGGGCTTTTTCTCTGTAGTGTGGCGCTTTCAACAGTTACTGCTGCAGCTTTAAGTGCTTTAAAGCTTCTCCTATTAACATCCTAGGGAAATGTTCAGCTCAGAACTAAAACGTTTGGGGTGATTTTTTTGCCTGGTCGGGGGGAGTGGGTAGTCTTTTGATTGTAGGTTTTGGTTTTTTTTTTATGTTTTTTGCTTGGGGGTACATAAAATGAACTTTATTTACAGTACTTTGATTTGTCAGTTTTTCTTCTTTTTGTCTGCCTGGAACTGTTTCCCTATGATATTAAAAGCAAGTAGAGTATTCCATTACTATATGGCTTAGGGATTTATTTGTTTTGTTTTGTTTTAAACACCCATGTTACCTGTGACTAGACTCCCTAGAATCTATCAGTGGAACAGTAACATTTAAAAATGTGTGTGTTAATTCAAATTACAGAGAAAAAAGTGCTTAAGAGCTGGTGTTTTCTAAATGTTTGTTTATACCAGAAGCATTAAGATAACCCAGTGCCAAGTACCATTCTTGCAAGTTTCCCTTATAGAACTGACCAGTGCTTATTTAATAAAACAAGCAGATTCATGTAAATAATTACTGGCAGTAGGTTACAATTATTGGTTAAAAATAACATTGGCATATGGGACTTGTTGCCAGTTGTAATTTTCATTTGTTTTTTGTTTGATTTGAGCCCTGGAAGTGGAGTAAAATTTGACTCTTTAAAATGTTGGCCAAGGAAAAAAAAATGCAATGTTTAAATATGTATTTGTACTGAAAACTAATAACTGCTAATTCTCAGCCATCTTTTATGCTTGAAAGAAGAGTGGTTGGAATGTTGTAAATGTTAGCAGACTTTCCTGCATGTGTCAGAAAATCCTATTATTTATGAATCCTGTCAGTATTGCTTGCTATCTGAAAAAAATATCAAATCCAGGCATGAGTTCTTTCTAAATTTGAAAAATAATAAGAAATTGTATCACTCTACAAAATGCAGATTCTGTGAGGAAGTGTTTTCCTTCAAAACATTATCACTCATAATGCATTTGAAAGAAATGGCTTAATTTTTTGATGACTGAAATCAGAAAACTTGGCATGAGGTTTCTTTTTTGTAAGAAAACTTAAAAATTGGTGAAATAAGCAACAAAAGGAGGTTAGTCTTAATTATGTCGCTTCTGTTAATATTAAGTATTGTTCTTTGTTTTACCTCAATTTGAACAAATATGTTTGTGTGCATGCTGGACATGCTTCAGTACACATGAATAGCCTGTGAGGAATGTCTACTAGATTTTGGGGATGTGGTTTCAGAGACACTTTGGAATTCTCAAGTATTCCTAAATGTTTTTTTAGAAATACTCCAACCTTTTGAGTCCTGGGCTTGTTAAAGGACACATGTACTGTATGTAGGAACAGTAGAACCTACTGACTGTTCAATGCAGATAAATGGATTGACTCCTGACTCTCGGTCATGACTTTAAAATATGGGGGTAGAAAACAACAAAGAATGGGATGGACTCTTAAATAACGAAAGAGCATTTATCATTTGTCCCTTGAATGTAGAATTTGTTTTTATTTCATAATTCTAGCAAACGTGACAGTTAAAATGGTGTATTTATATATGTGTGCGTATATATATATATATATATACACATATACATACATACATAAAATAAGAAATTCCATTATATAATTTTCCTATCTTATTAAAATAATGCATTTAATAATTTGGAAGTTGGGAGGTATTATGTTCAATTGGAGTTGTCAGGTAAAAATCCCTCAGGATTTTTTTTTTAATTGTTTTAAAGGAAATCTGATTTAGCTCTTAAAACCCATGGTCACTGAGATTTCCAATGATAGTTAAGTTCTTTTATTTTAAAATTAGGATTGCCAATGCCTTGAAGAAAAGTTTTCTTAGAAAACATGGTATTGGATGTTAACTTTACATAGTTCTGAGCAATGTCTTTGAAAGATCAATGGAAAGCTAAAAGTTCTAAATTTAACACAAATACACTTCTTTTTGATTCAGAAAATAAAATCAGATTTTTCAAAGTAAATTCAACTATCGTCTTTGTTTTTCCTTTTATAGCGTTTCTATTTTATTTCATTTTTATTCGTACTTTTCTTTTTTGCTAATCCAAGGTAGATGGAGAATTTTATGCTAGCTATTAGGCCAAATTCAGTTCAGCATTGTGCTAGTATTGACAAAACTCACTTCTAATATGATTTTTAGATAAATATTTTTTAAAAACTAGAAATGAGGGCAAATTACATTTATACTGGAGTTTTTTTTTTCTTCAACACAGTGTTTTATTTCCGAAGAGAGTTAAGGTGGCTTTCACAGAATTAGCAATCTTAGATAGACCCGTGTGTAACATGCTTCTTTTCAAGGACATTTTAGCTCATCTGCAGACTTTTAGGCATACTTCTGACAAAACAACTAAAGCAGGATGAAAATATGTCTGACTGACTTTTTTTTAAATACTAGCCTGGGGGTGGGGGAGCTGGGGAGCAGACATGAAGTATTTTCATTTTTCCTTCTCAGTGAACTTCTATACTTGAACCTCATTGCTGCTTCCCAGCCAGAGTCCCTCAGAACATCCTGAGGGTTACCTCTGGTGTCTTTCATCTAGTCTTTTCTCAGTGCCAGAAGAATAATGTAGTGGCAGCTATCTCTGTATTGATATAGAAAGGATATAAAATCCGTATTCTTTTTTTCTTTTCTCCTTCACCATAAAGTTTGACTACTGTGAATTTATTAACTTTTGCTTAATTTAGAACCATCAAAGAGGGTATCTAGCTTAAGTGAACCAGAAACCAGGATTGACATTAGCTCCATATGACATTTGGAGGCTTTTTTGTTTTTCTGGGGGGATTTTTTTGGTACCAGGGATTGAACTCAGAGGCGCTTAACCATTGAGCCACAATCCCAGTTCTTTTTATTTTTTATTTTGACAGAGGGACTTGCTAAGTTTGCTTAGGGCCTCACTAAGTTACTGAGGCTGGCTTTGAATTTATGATCCTCCTGCCTCAGCCTTCCAAGTCACTGGGATTACAGGCATGTGTCTCTGTGCCTGGCTAATACTGGGATGTTTTAAGGTCATTTTTCCCCTCTGGGTCAAGTTCCTTAGCCTTTTCAAAGATGGGAAATGCAACATCTGAGGTAAGTGGATTTGGTAAGGGAATGGACCTACGAAAACACGTTTACATGTGAGAATACCCGTAAGGGCAAAATTAGTGCCTAACCACTACGCTGCAAGGAACCCAAGTCATAGAAGTAAATGAGTTAGGGAAGACACAAGGCAGCTATTATATAAATATCAGGGATTTGGACATTAAACTTTTGATGGAATGGGATTGAGCCCAGGGGCACTTTAACATTGAACTACATCCCCAGTGCTTTTCATTTTTTATTCTGAAACAGGGTCTTGCTACATTGCTGAGGGTCCTGCTGTATTGCTGAGGCTAGCCAAAATCTTGTGTTTCTCCTACCTCAGCCTCCCAGGTAACCAAATTTAATGTTTTTAAAGCATCTTTCTTTCCATTGTTTAACATCTGAAATTAGGGAGAAGAGAACTATTGAACCGTATTTACTCTTGTTTAAATCACCTGTACTATGGCAGGGACAAAAAGTCTGTACCTATCATCTAAATTTGTGTTATCTGCAGATGTAAAGTATCTGACTGGGAGAGGGGAATCCAAATGATTTTTCTCTCTCTTGGCAGAAGGGACTTTCTACATCATTCCTATCTACCCTGTCAACTCCCACCCACCAAGGAAAGACTGGAAAAGACTGCATAGTAAAAATGAAATTAGGCTGGGGGTGGGTGGTAATGGTAGAGCAGGTGCTTTGCATGCCCAAGGCCTTGAGTTCAATCCTAGCACCTGAAATAAAATGAAATCAAATCACCTTTTCCTTTTTTAATATGTTAACTAGTGTATAGGAAATGAAATAGTTGGTGTATAATTATCTAAACTTTAAAAAGTAAGGACGGGGGGTGTAGCTCAGTGATAGGAGTGCCTGCCTGGCATGTATAAGGCCCTGGGTTTGATTCCCAGCATTGAGATATTGATATAGATGTATATACAGATATATAGATCAATACACACACATACAGAATCAGGGCCAGAGGGTTTGCCTCTTCTCCAGCTTTCATATCCCAGCTGCAGGATGCTAAGAGGATAATCAGACTCCAAATGATGAACCACCCATCCACCCACCCACTCCTGCCTTCATGCCCTTCTTGATTTCCTTTCATTGTGAAAACTCCGAGAAAAGCAAAGAAGCCCTGGAAAGCTGGAATCACTTAGAGACCAACTCCCAGAGCTGATCTCCAGTGTGCTGACCTCCACCCCACCTCTCACAAATGAATGCTCAGTTCAAGTAGGTGATAAAAAACATCTTTCACTCAAAATACAAATGCAAATTATGGGAAGGTTAAAAGCATCGGCAGTCACTCATTTGTGTGGATTAAAAGGAAGTCCAAGAGCTGGGGATGTGGCCCAGTGGCCAAAAGTCCAGTGACTCACTGACACCTAGGGAAGATTAGCAGCTCTTTGTTATTTAAGTGAAGCGAAGGTCTGTAACTGTCCTAAGAACTCCTGAGGAAATGGAGGTTTTACAGCAATTTAAGATTTGAGTCCCAGGTAGATGGGAGTTGAGTGGTAGAAGTGGTATCAGACCAGAGTAAACTCAAAATGATTTTTAGAGCTGCTTTCTCCTCACTTCTCCCTTGCAGGGTTCCCAGCTCCCTAAATTCAAGGTAGCTCAGCTAGTGCTACACTTCAGCTGCTGCATGGATGGAAGTGATTTGCAGTCTGGCCAAAAAAGGCACCTGCCAGACATAGTTCTGCTTTGGGGAGGATGTGTTTCAAACTGCATGCAATTAATGAACAAATTTTTGGATGCACCTTTACATGATTCCTTCGTTTTTTGACTGGATTTTTAGAATATTAACCCCATTGGATTCCAAAATTTGTAGGTTTGTGGAATTATTTATTTGATACTTGTAAGAGAAAAAAAGTTTAGCACTGCAGTTGCTTTCTTGGGCAGGGATAATTTTAGCCAGAGATTTGAAAAAAAGTGTGTGTGTTGAGTGTGTCCAACTATATATTGTTAATATTACATATTTTTATACAGTCTCCCTTGGTGTCTGCAGGGGTTTGATTGGTCTTAGGAAGCCCCCCATCCCACACCCCTCAACAGATACAAATCTGAGGATGCTCAAGTTGCATACAAATTGGCATATAACCTTCACACATCCTTTCCCATTTTTTAAATCATTCCTAGATGACTTGGAATACCTAATGCAGTGTCAGTTTGTACTGGGTTGAATCCCCAGATATTAAACCCACCGATATGGAGGACAAACTGTATATTAAGTATAAACCATATATGGTAACACTTTTCATACATACTATGTTTATATATGCTATATACAAAAATTAAGTACTAGCTGCAGATAAGTGTATGAACAGGTAGCTAGTCTTCAGTGCAGGAGCCCTATGGAGCAGTTTAATGTGAACCTAATTACACAACCCATACCAGTGAACTTTAGAGTTCTGTCTAGATACTGTGCAGTTGATGGTAGGTATATTTTCCTACTGTTTGTTTGCATATTCCATTCCTATAGTTTTCACAATGAAATCCTTCCTTAAATTCACCATTTTATTCTAAAGTATACAACAAATATCTTCTAGCCTTTTAAGCACCATCTGATAGTATGATTCATTAAATATGCGTATCAGATAATTAGAAATCTTGTCAGTCCTGTCTGGCATGATGGTGCATGCCTGTAATCACACAGGACAGCTACTTGGGAGGCTCTGGCAGGATGACTGCAAGTTTGAGGCCAGCCTTGGCATTTTAGTGAGATCCTGTCTCAATTTTAAAAGAGCTGGAGATGTAGCAGTGGTAAAGCACCCTTGGGTCCAATCCCCAGCACTGAAAAAAAAAAAAAGAGGAAGAAGAAAAAAGAAAACTTTCAAAGTTTTGTGGAAGTGTTCAATTGTTCAGTGACCACTAGTTTGCTTTTTTCTTTTTCTTTTTTTTTTTTTTTTTGTGTTGCTGGAGATTGAACTCAGGACCTTGTGCTTGCAAGTCTGCTTTTTAAAAAATGTTTTTACAGTGAGGGATAGAACCGACCTAGCTATACATTAATTTTAATAACCCCTATAAATACGTTTCTTATGACATCAAAACTGACAAGGTCAAGTAAAGTAGATGCAGTTCATAATGTGGATTTGGAAGTTTTTGAGTACTAGTATTATTTACTTTTCTCAAATACATAAGATATAGGTGGTACTAGGAAACTGTCTTCTAATTTTTTTAATGGTGTGACAATTTCATGTTCATTTCTTTAGTTTTGGTTAATCCTACCATCTTAGAAAAGAACTGATCTTTATCTTTTGCATTTCTTACACATAACAAACACTCTTTTAAGCTTAAACGTTTTTATTTGTTCATACCATTCAAAGGAAGGTAAGATTTGTGATGCAAGCCAACAGAAATTCTCTGAGTACCTTTAAAAACAATAACAAAGGCTTCCTTGAACATGCTAAATGAAAGTTTTCTTTGTTTTGTTGTATTTGTGGGTTTGTTGAATAAATATGTGAGGGGGAGATTTATGTAATGAGATTCCGTGTTTTAAGAGTCTAAGAGGTCTGGATTTATGGCGCTTCCCACCCTCATCCCCACCATCGAATCAGTGAGACTGGAAAACTTTTGTATATGGCCCAGATCACAAAAATGTTTGCTGCTCCCCAGATCCCCTCACTTTTAAGATAAAATGAAGTACTCGAGAGCACCTTAAATTCTTAGAAGCCTCCATTTGCTAAATGGTAACTTAAACCAAATGGCAGCTCACCCCGACTCACTGTTTTTTTATTCAGAAGCTGAGACTTTCCATTGGAGTGATTACTTTCAAGAATATCTCCTGTTTCCTTCAGGCCCTGAGCTTGTCTGCTAAAATAATTATCTGTAAGGCAGCCCAGGAAAGAATTGCATCTGCGAAAAGCAGGGAGACAAGGTCAGGAGAAGAGGAGGAGATAAACCCCTTGCTTGACTCACAGCTGCCCACCCTGCAGAGGAGCAGAGCCTGCCAAGAATATCCACGCTGATTTATGGAGGAGAAATGAGGAAACCATTTACCCCAGATATCTTGGATTTGTGACAATATTGGTGTAAACGATTTCCATTTAGACTAAAGAATTCCTGGTCTCCACGGTGTTCTGTCTCCCCTCCCAACACCCCCCCAACCAGCCCCTCCCTCCGCCTACACCCCTTCCTCTCGTGGGGTTTCTAGCAGCATTCAGGCCAGTGCTTCTCAAACTTGGGGGTACATGAGAATCTCTTGGGAAGCTAATTACAATACAAATACCTGGGTCCACCTCCAGAAATTGAGGCAACGGTCTTAGAAGGGGTCCTTTGAACTTGGAAAAACATGAATCGGAAACCAGAAAAATATTGTAGGAAGACAACTACAAAGTGGACCATAACAATCTCAGTTTGTTAGCCCAAAGGGAGTTGGGCTCACTAATTGGGAGTTCTTTAAGAGAATGAGGCAAAAACTTGCTGCCTAAAAGTCACCAAGGACTCTTGGGACTCCCTGGGGTTTACTCTCCAGGGCTCCTACTGTGCCTTAATTTTACTCACAGAGAAAAGTCCACCAGTCTCATCTTTTTCAAAGGGGCTTTGTTTCAGATTCCTTTTGGGAGAGGAGTACACTTTCCTGCCTTGTTTTACTGTCTTGGAGACAAGAATGCATCTTAAACAAGCGTCTATTGAACTTTTAAAAGTCCCTTGACTGTGCTGGGTTGGTGGCTCAATGGTAGAACACTTGCCTCACATGTGTGAGGCACTGGGTTCCATTCTCGGCACCACATATAGATAACTGAACAAAAGTCTATTGACATAAAAAAACATTTTTTTTAAAGTGCCATGACTTTCTCTGTGGGCAGAGCCAACAGAAGACATCAGGCCCTAAATTAATTACAGGAATCAATAACAACAATGGGGACACAACCAAAAGCTGTAACCTGTAACCCTCGCTATTTATTCGAATACCCACTAAGTGCCAGGTGCTGTGCCTTAAGTGATTTACCAGCATTTTCATTTATTGTAAGTATGAATTATCATCTTTATGAGAAAATGGAGACTTAAGGAACAATGACTCATCAGGAAGCAATGGCACACACCTGTAATTCCTCCTACTCAGGAAGCTGAAGCAGGAGGATTGCAGGTTTGAGGCCAGCCTCAGCAACTTAGTGAGGGCCCTGTCTAGATAAATAAATAGATAGACAGACAGACTGGGAGCATAATTCAGTGGTAAGAGGTTCAATCCCATTAGTGCCCTCCGCCCCAAAATAAAGGAACAATGATTCAGCTACTGAACTGAAGCATCTCTTGCTTCTCACACATCGTGACCATTTTCTGTCTCCGTCTCCATCTCCATCAGTTTGGGAGACTGTCTTGACCCTGCCCCTCACTCAGAGACCTCCAGAACAGCTCTAGTCTTTCATGTGCCTTAATTTAACTCAGAGTTAGTCGAGTGCCCCCAGCCTGGAGTGGTTGGTGTCCCAAGTGCCATTTGAAAAGCACTTTGATATGAAGTGCCCCACAAGAGGTTGCTCTTCTGTTTCCAGCAAATCATTCCCATGAAGAAAATTAAGTGGAAACTCTGGGAGTGAACAAGTGCACAGCCTGTTGGCCACTGGCATTTAGATCGAAGGAGCCTGTCACACTTAGGAGATTGATCCAGTTTGGGCTTTTGCCTTGGTAGGCTTAGCTTTTGCATAGCAGGTGTTCTCTCTGGCCCAGGGCCCTGGATTTAAATCAGAACTTGACAAATGAATCAATGGCGTTTTCAAACTCTCCACTCACAACAGGAAGGCAAGAAATGGAAAGAATGTCAGCTATTAAGGTTCACAGTGGCTCCTGGAATCCCAATGGTGCTTGAGAAGAACACTTGGGAAGGAAGCATTTGAATTGCCTGACTCCCTTAAGAACTTGCCCTCTGTTTGTGGATTCACTGAGGATGGCCAGTGCAGGAGCACTGGGCGGGGAGTGCTCTGTCAGTGGGGACAACTTATTGGAAGGCCTCCTGCGAGAGGCTTAGCCAGGCACAAGGATGTTGCCTTCTGGGAGACAGTACCTCCGCTTCCATGCAGAGCAGCTGCATGTTACTTAAGAAGCAGCTCATTTTGCTCTCTGAATTTGAGGATGTTTCCCAGATTTCCATGCTCTGAATAGCAGTGTTGTTTAAGGTGGCCATTATTACTTACATCCTCCTCTGGCCAGGAGCTGAGGGAGGAGCTGGATCTAGGTCTCCTGTCGCTACTACAGGAGGACATGATTAGTGGTTAGCCTATCTCTAAAAGCCCTGGGGAAGAAAGGGTAGGAAGGAAGGAAGGAAGTTGTGTAGGATAAACAAAACAAAGCAAAACCAAAAAAAGCTGCAAGAAAGTACTTCAGATGTGCAAGAATCTAATTCACGTACACTCATGGGATAGTTTGTGGGTTAGGACCTGGATTAAATGTTTTCACAAGAAATGAGAAGACCAAGAAAGGGGTGGGGTGACTGGCTTGGTTTTTGAAAGGTCCTGGAAACAGGTTTTTTTTAGGTTTCCTAATCCTTAGTCACATACAGCCTATACATAAATAGTTCAACAATATATCTAACAAGTTTGACCATAAGACCATTCACATTGCCAATTGGCTTTTAGTTTTCCATGTCAATGTTAAATAAGTTACATGATCTTATTGAAAATAATCCCACACTTTAAAGTATGCTTTTATTAAAAGAAGTGAATATGCTGATTTAAAAAAAAAAATAGTGCTTCACTATTTTTTTTTAAAACCACTGGACTGGTTGGTGCATGGTGACCTTCACAATTCAGTGCTTTTACAATATGAGATTCATCACAGCTTGCCACACCTCGAAGATGGTTTTCTTTTTCAACATCTTAATGGCCATTTGGATGAAACCAAGCAACACCTTTAAAAGCAGGAGTGATGGGGGCATTTTAACAGGCTGCCAGATTATCTCAATATTAAGTGCTCCAAGAATTACTAAGGCAAATGGCATGCCGTGGTTTGTGCAGCTGTCCTGCTGAGGGGGCTTGGGGGCCAGCTCACATGGGAGCCAAATTTTTTGCAGGTTTTGTACATGTAGACTTGTTAGTTTGAAGTTGATCTGTCAAGTTGAACTTGGCAGTGAACAAAACAACAAAAATAAACCTGAAACCAACTAATGACAATGTTCATTTCAGTTTATACAGAATAAATGCATTTGAAATTTTGCATGTGTTAAGTTGACTTCATAGGAAACAAGTACCCCATCCCTGCACTAGATAACCTTATTTTACCCTGTGTTAGTTGCAGTCGTTGGACACAGAGCTGGCTGTCGACCCCGGGGCCATACTGGTGAAACGGTCTCAGGCTGCACTGCTAAGGCAACTAATGATGGGCAGAGCCACTGCCCACGACATTCTGGTCTCAAGTTAGCTTGACAGAGTACTGTTCACTCCTTCCTTTTTGAAAGTAGCCCTCAAAATTGCTCTGAAATTGGTGACATTTAAAATCACTTGTATTTGCATGAAAGTCACGGTTTGGAATTTAGAGAACTGAAGTGTTCTGCAGGGTTCTCAGGAGGTGGCATGGGGCAGCAGCACAGTATTTCCCCTAGAATACTCCCGAGCAAGATGCCTCACGTCCCTCTGACCCAAGTAGTTAGGGAAATACAGCATAAATGTCCCTGGCAGCATGTCACAGTCTCCCAGAAGTCCTGTAGGAAGGAAGCCAACTGGACTTTATCTGGTGCACGCACGGGATCTCTGTTTCTGTCTCCTTCCCTCCCTCCCTCCTTCTCTGCTTCTCCCTCATTTCCCCTCTCCCTCCCACCTGCCTCTTGGGCCCACCACCTATGACTATGCAAAGCATACTCTGGGACATCCTGGCCCCAGCCAGTACCCAGCCATGTAGCCATGGCCACATCCCACATTTTGAGCCCTGTTTCCTCCTGTATGTAAACAACAGGTTTCTGGGTGCGTGGAACCACTTACACTTTCTTCTTCAGAGATTCACTTTAGAACCAAGATTTAAGAGTTTGTAGGATTGTTTTTTTCCCCTCCTTCATATTCAGAATAAGCTTTAGAATGCCAAAACCACAAAAGATAGCTCGAGAGAGAAGACCAACTCACTAGCAGGGGCAAGGTGGCATATACCTATAATCCCAGTGACTCCAAAGTCTGAAGCAGGAGGATTCCAAGTTTGAGGCCAGCCTCAGCAATTTAGCAAGACCGTGTTACAAAATAAAAACTGAAAAGGACTGGGGATGTAGCTCAGTGGGTAAGCACCTCTCGGTTCAATCCCTAGTACCAAAAAAAAAAAAAAAAAAA